>OMKZ01024803.1:2974-24733 GCA_900302535.1 Neoniphon sammara
AAAAAAGGGCAAAAAAAAAAAAAAAAAAAAAAAAAAAAAAAAAAAAAAAAAAAAAAAAGAAGTGGCTCACCAGCGCCTGACCACTGAGCAGCAGAAAAATGTCACACCGTCTGATGAAAACAGCTTCCTTTGCAGCATGATGAAAACAGTCAGGACTTCTCAAGACCATGGACCCATCCTGCCTCAAGTCAGCAGTACAGTGACATCAGTTCACTTGACCTCAACGGCTTCCAGGTGTCTCCAGTATCTCATCCAAGGGAAAAGATGGGATGAGGCATTTGCAGTATCAGTGTACCACCATCTAGCCTGCAGCAGTGGAACGAGGTCATCATACCAGCATGGACTCACATGCTGCGAAGATTTCAGGCTGATCTGGATCCAGAGAGAGGTCCAGTCCAGTCCAGGTGTTCAAAGTAAACTGGCCACTGTCTGTAGACTGGTGTTGGTCGTGTTGGTGTGATGTTGTAATGTGTTTGTGAAGAAACTGTTCAGTGATTACGTTTCATGTTTTGTTATTATTTACACTCGCCAGAAATCGAAATGGACTTCGTTGTCCCTCTGAAGGACATTTCTGTGCCTGAAAAGAAGCAGGCTAAGTTTGAATGCACCATCACAAAGGATGTGTCTAAGGTCATGTGGTATAGAGGGTCTGACATCATCACCCCAGACCAAAAGTATGACATCATCGATGATGGAAAGAAACACATGCTGGTCATAAACTGCTGTGAGTTTGACGACGAGGATGAATATACTATTGAGGTTTTGGGGAAAACTTCCACAGCTAAACTCACAGTGGAGGGTAAGTGATGACCACTGTCACAGCAAAGGTTTTATCCTCATCACGATTCCACTGTGATCTATTCATTGAGTTGGTCGCCTCCTCTTCCAAGCTAACTCATATGAATATGCCTTACTAATACATTTTAGGTATCAGGCTCAAATTTATCTCACCGCTAAAGGACCAAACGGTAAAAGAAGGCAAAACAGCTCGGTTTGAGCTGGAGCTCTCTCATGAAAACATACCGGTCACCTGGTACAAGAACGATGTTAAAATCCATCCTAGCAGAACAGTGCTCACTCATGTGGATGGAAAGAAGCACATCCTAGAGATAAGGGAAGTGACTCTCGATGACACCTGCCAAATTAAGGCAGAGGCCAAAGGAATTCCCTCTATGGCCAACCTGACAGTTATAGGTAACCAAGAATACACCTGTCTTCTGTCTGTCCTCCTCTTCCATCGTTCCCTTCCCTTCACCTCTCTGCAGATTGTTGCACAACATGTTCGTGTTTGTCTGTGGAGGTCCTCCAAAGACCTTGAATACTGTTTGTTTGTGTGTTTCTTGTGTTTGTGTACATCAAGTTTATTGTGTACTTGGATTGTCTTGTCCTTTGTTTGTTTTGTATCTATGTACACATTTTTATATGTATGTATGTGCTATATATTGAGACTGATTTTCATATTGAGACAATATATGCACTACATATTAAGAGTCACCCAATATTTCCCCCTTCCAGAGGGTGATGCATACTTCACAGTTAAGCTGCAGGACTTTACTGCAGTGGAAAAAGACGAGGTGGTTCTAGATTGCGAGCTCAGCAAAGAGGTTGATGTCATGTGGTACCACAACGAGGCCGAGATCAAGGCCTCTAAGATGGTGACAATTAAAGCTGAGGGCAAACGCAGAACCCTCGTCATCAAGAAAGTCGGAGACAAAGACAAAGGACAGTACGTCTGTGACTGTGGAACAGACAAGACAACAGCAACACTGAATATCGAAGGTAAAGGCACGTTCATCCAGGTCATCTGTGTAATTCTGAGATATTTTTGTGGTGAAGATAATCCCACTTGGCACTCACTGCTATTAAGGCAACTTCCCATTTTTTGACGCAAACTGAAACACACCTGTTCATCCTCCTAACCTCACTCCCAGTCACCGCCTCCTTCCTTTTGCACTTGGCTCTTTTTTGCACTTTTAGCACTGTTTGATTGCTCTTATCACTTCTTAGCTGTTACTGTCCATGTGTTGATCTCTTGTCAATTCACCCTTCCCAGGAGGGTGGAAACATACTACAAGAGTTCTTGAGTTCTAGAGTTCTTCCTCCCTGGGGGGAAATCAGGCAAGATATCTTGTAGTGTCCTTCCACCCTGACCATGTTTTTTTGATTGTCTCTTTTGTTGTTATGACAGTGCTTTTGTTTGTCACTTTGTTATCTTTAAGAAATGTTTCTTCAGAGGTTATTTATGATTCCTCTCTCTGAAGAAACATTTGAACCCCTTCATGGGTCTTTACCGCTGTCTTTGGAACAGATTCTAATAGTTCCATATAGAACTAAATGATTCCTAAGCAGTTACCTAAATCACTTGTCTTGATGACATTCAAATAAAATGTTTCAGTTTTGTAGAAGTTTGCCTTCAACACCAGTTGAAGATACACCCTGTTGGCCAAAGATTTGTTTGACCAACAGGGGATTTACTGTGTTGCCACAGCTGCAGTATCTCAGTATTTTTATTACCATGATGAAGAACCATTTGGTTGTTTATGGCGCTATGAATGGGTTTCTAGATAGCACCTTGAAGGGGGTTTCTATAAGGTGCCAAAAGCAGTGGTTCTACCTCTAATTATGAGCCAAATAATGTATTTTGGCACCTTTTGTCTTTTTCTGGGTACTTACCCTCACATCCTTGCTTCAGCCCTGATGTCTGTCTGCTTCTGTCCATTGTTATGTATTTGTTCATATGTATGTTTGTGTGTATGTGTTTTCCTTTTGTGTAAATTTTTAAATGTTTGTACATCTTTATTTGAATATGTTCCCTCTCTTAAACGTCAGCTCGCCACATCAAGGTGGTTCGGCCGATGTATGGCGTTGAAGTGTTTGATGGAGAGACCGCACGTTTTGAAGTTGAGATCTCTGAGGACGATGTCCACGGCCAGTGGAAATTGAATGGAGAAGTGCTCAGTCCGTCTGCCGTATGTCCCATGAAAAACATCTCATCACATATTCCTTTAGCCACGGTTCAGTTCACTTTCATTTCAACCAAACCTGGATGTGGATTTCCTTCTTAATCTGAGTACTGAAAACTCTTCTCATTCAGAGAAGAGTTGAGCTTCATACTCACTCTTATATTAAAACTGAATGGAAGTGAACTAACCAACTTTGCTTTAATCACTTTCCTGTGATATCTCATGTTTCGTTGAAATACACTGAACTTTGCTCGGCCATCTGCAGGACGTTGAGATCGTGGAGGACGGTGCCAAACACACTCTGATCTTGTACAACTGCAAAGTCCCTCAGACAGGCGAGGTGGCGTTTACCGCCGCCAACGCCAAATGTTCTGCAAACCTGAAAGTGAAGGGTGAGCTTTCACTTCCTGCTGTGCAGAGTCTTACACATGTCCAGACACAGTGCTGTGCTCATGTTTTTCTCTTTTAAAAGGCTTGAGCACATGGATTTTCTTGCCTCTTCATATTTTTTGACATTTTTTCTGTCCATCAGTCTTATTTTATGTTGTATTCATGTTTTTCTATTTTTTCAACAAATGTTATTTTTTTTACAGTTACACAAAATGTTCTTGAAAAATGATTTTTGAAATAATATAGGCATGGCAATCGCTGTTGCATTTTAAAAGCCAAGAACATTTTTGTGTTACACTGACTTTTTTGCCCCATTTGGCTTCGTCGGTGTCTCATTATATTTTTGGTCAGTGAGGCGATTTAAACACCCTCTGGGTTTCATTGCCTGGCCTGAACACAACATTCATATGGAAATATTCTGACGTTTTAAGCCGGTGGCACTTCATCTGCAGTTTGATATTAACTCGATCTCTCTGAATTAACAGAACTCCCAGTCTCATTCATTACGCCACTGAGCGACGTGCACGTGTACGAAAAGGATGAGGCGAGATTTGAGTTGGAAGTGTCCAGGGAGCCCAAGAGCTTCCGCTGGCTGAAGGGATCTCAGGAGTTGTCAAACGATGACAAGTTTGAACTTCTGGTAGAAGGAAAAAGACATATTCTTGTGGTCAAATCTGCAAGATACGAAGATGAAGCCAAATACATGTTTGAGGCAGAGGACAAGAGGACAGCTGGCAAGCTGTTTATTAAGGGTAAATAAAGCTCATTGTGATCAGATGGATCTTTTGATTCTGTTTCAGCCTGTCATAAAATGTGTTAAAACCTTGTATTTAAATTTAGCTTCATATACCACTTCTGTATGGCAGGTATTCGCCTTGAATTTATCAGGCCGATTAAGGATGTGACTGTGAAAGAGCGCGAGACAGCAGAGTTCAGCGTTGAACTCTCTCATGATAAGATCCCAGTGGTCTGGTATAAAAACGACGTTCGTCTGCATCCCAGCAAAGTAGTCCACATGTCAGAGGATGGAAAGATCCACACCCTGGCCTTCAAAGAGGTTTCCATCGATGACACCTCCATGATCAAGGTGGAAGCCATGGGCAAGACCTCAGAGGCCATGCTCACTGTGCTCGGTTAGTATCACTAAGTTTCAACACCGATCTAAGATAAAGCGTTATCTGATTTTGTTACTTACCCACATCATACCTGCCCAGTGTGCTCTCTGTAGGCACTGATGAAGTAAAACTAAGACAAGTGGTGTATTATCTTGCAGAGGGAGACCTGTACTTCACTGTCAAGCTGCAGAACTACACAGCTGTGGAGAAGGATGAGGTGATGTTGGTTTGTGAACTGAGCAAGGCCGTGGGTGAAGTCAGATGGTTCAAAGATGGTAATGAAATCACTCCCTCCAAGAATATTCTCATCCAGTCCGATGGCAAGAAGCGCATGTTAACCATCAAGAGGGCAGCGAAGAGCAACATGGGGGCGTACACCTGCGACTGTGGCACCGACAAAACCACAGCCGACCTGAACATCGAAGGTAATGCCGCCGTGGAGCCCAGTCAGGACCGCAGAATCACTTCCTATGTGCCGTTCACCGAAGCCCCGCCCCTCCAGGCCACCGCTCACCTTCCTTCCAAACAGCCCTCCTCCCATACTCGCACCTGATCGATGATTTTCCCTGAATACTCTAGTATATCGCTGTTATTTTGTCCCTCACTCTGATTCTCTGGCTGCTTGTGAATAACACTTTAGGATAATCCAACAGTATAAAGCCATCAGAAGAAACACTTGTAAGGACATCTGTGGAAGACTGATGTAAATCACTGTTTAGAGGTGTCCTTATAAGTATTTACACTCATGTTAAAAACATTAAAAAAAGAAAAAAATTAGTAATTTTTAACATGCATTTTAGTATTTATAAGTGATTATGTATGCTTATAAGGCCATGTTATAACACTCAAAGCATTTCTAAACTATTTGCTTATAAGGTTTTAATAACATGAATAACTATTGATAATGCCCTTATAAGTGTTTATAATCAAGTTATAACACTATAAAGTGTTTGTAAACTACTTATTGTTTATAAAGACTTTATTAATGTGTCTATAACCATTTCTAGGTGTCCTTAATTGATTATAATCCAATTGTAACACTTTATAAAGCATTTGTAAACTATTTTTTTCATTTATTTGTTAATAGTTTATGAAGGCTTTATATATACAGTAAATGTTCTTATAAAATTTTAAAAGTTATAACAACACTAAATAATTTGCAAACTGTTCATTTGTTAATCTACATTACTTAAGCAGTTTTAATCAAGTTACATCTTATCAAGCATTTGTAAACTGTTGATTATTAATAGTTTATGAATGCTTGATGTGTGCATTATTTATAAATGTCCTTATAAGCATTTATAAGGTTATAATGTTCTATAAGGCATTTATAAAGTAGGTGAGAAAAGCTTTATAGTGTTGGGTTATTGTGAAGAGTTACCAGCTATTCAGCTTTTGCATAAACTGTAAGTCGCTCTGGATAAGAGCGTCAGCTACTCGCCCAGACTGTACAGTGTGTATGTGAATGTCCTGTGCACGCACACGCACGCACACACACACACACACACACACACACACACCCCTACCTTCCTGTTCTGTTTCTCACAACATGGAACTGTTTTCAGGTTTTGTTCTCTGGGTTCTGTGACAGATTTAAGACTGAACTTCCTTCTGTTGGTGGTAAATGATGTTCTTCTGACCCCCTGCAGAGCGGGACATTAAGGTCGTGCGTCCGCTGTACAGCGTGGAGGTAACAGAAACCGAGACCGCTAAGTTTGAGACAGAGATTTCTGAGGAGGATCTCCACGGTAACTGGAAACTGAAAGGAGAGGCCCTGCACCAGTCTGCTGTAAGATCAGTCACAAGAAGACTTTTTCTCACGAAAAGATTGGTCTTATTTCTGGTTTCTGCAGGTTCTGCTTATTTTACACATGCTACATACAGAATTTATATATGGAATCAAGAATTAAGGACTCATTCTTTATCATGTATAATATAAATGTGTATTATGTATAGCTTTAGTGAAGTCTAAATGAATTTTATATTAATTCACACTGAGAGACAAAAAGCTTCTCTCTCCTCCTAGCTTTAGTCCTTTTCCATTCAGTCACAACAGGAGATGAACTTCCTCTGACGTTCAAATGTTGTAAAAAAAGCTTTATGTGACCAGGTTTTCATGTCACACTTAATGAGAAGTTGAGAAATGAACTTCCTGATGACTTATTTTAAACGTGCGGTGTTGAAAGTGAACTGATCTGTGGATGGTGGATGTTCCCAGGAGATTGAGATCAAGGAGGAGGGAACCAGACACATGCTGATCCTGTACAACTGTCGTATGGACATGGCGGGCAGCATCGACTTCTCGGCAGCGAACGCCAAATCCTCCGCCCAGCTCAGAGTGAAAGGTGACAACAACAGAAAAAATAAATAAATGAATAAAAACAGTACCGACACAAACACACTCTCCTCCGACTCCACAGTTTTCCAGTCACACAGAAACAGACTCTCCTATCAAAACCAAGATAAAACCTGAGCTCTTGAGTTTTGTGACTGTGTTTTATCCACCACAAAGATAACGTCTGCTGAGAAATTTTCACATTAGGCCCACATACTGATGTACAAAATGATATAATCTGTACATGCCGCAAGTTACCCAACATGAAATGCAGACAGCTAAATTTGTTCCAACATCCAATTCAAACTATTGATCTACAAATTGGACCTGATGAAGCGGGATGGAATGCATGTACATTCTATTTTCCATCCAATGAGCAATTTTGTGTTGATTTTAAATGAAATTTCATTCCTGTCTAAGCTAAAGTGACTATGTAGAGCTTAATAATGGAAGCTTAGTTTATTTACTTCTCTGGTATATTTTTGATATTTTCTGCAGTTGTGTAAAAATGTATTTACTGCTTGGTCTTAAACTGGAATATATTCAGACAAAAAGATCCTGGGCTATCAGAGTGCTGAGGCAGAAACCCTACACTGAAATCTAGTGCTTGTGGGTATTTTGAATTTGAGACTTTGGCTGGATTTTGAATGTGTTTCAGTAATCCAAACACGGCGGGTGAAGCTTTAGAGCGAGGGCTTTCCCAGCAGAGATAAACCTTCCACCTCCAGAGAGTAGAAGACTTTTAATGGAAAGATAATTGTGGATAAAAAGTATTCAGACTAACAGCTGGCTAATTAAAGGAGTAGTCCATCTATCAGCTCAGTATCACTGCCTGCTCTCGGTGCCAGCCGGCGTTTAACAGGATGTTCAGGAGCTTTTAATCAGGCATGTGAAGAAGGTTGTCGTAAATAGTTGAGGGAGCTTGTTAATCCAGACGCTCACGTTCGGTATCCTTGTCAGTCCAGCTGTTATCTCTTCACCCGCCGCTCCAAACTTGTGAAAGATAGAAAGTTACATCGAGGTGTTATGACACAACCACGACGTCGGCGTTTCTGCACGTTGGGTAACTCCTGAGCAACTCATTCTCCTTTTCCCAGAAAATTCCGGCCTGTTGATTGACAGGAACAGATTTCCTCACCCCGGTGGTTTGGCAAGGGGTGGGCTGCCAGCCAATCAGGCCGCGCGGTTATTTTAGAAGCCACATGCCTTATCTAGGATGGGCTGTCAGTGATTGGCAGGGGGAGGACGCGACCCCCTCCCTCACTGGTGTGCGCTGACCATATACATCTGATGGCGGCCCGTATGCTAATGAGCTCAGCCCCCCAATGCCAAGTCCCACAGGAGGCCACCTCCAGTTGTCCTGAGGGTGTTCAGGCTCCAGAGCAGTGGCCTGCCTTCAGCTCAACCAAACCATGAGGATTAGCCACTGAGGATTAGCTGCTTTTCTCTTGGGATTGTGACCTGCTGTTGGGGGGGGACTAACCATGTCTTCTCCCCAATCCAAAGCCCGAGTGATCGGCCTGATCAGGCCTCTGAAGGATGTAACTCTGACCGCCGGGGAGACAGCCACTTTCGAGTGCGAGCTGTCATTCGAAGGCATCGCTGTCGAGTGGTTCCTGGGGGGTACAAAGCTGGAACCAAGCGACAGAGTAAGTCCAACGCACCTCAGCTCTCCAACATGACACGACACACTGGGCAGACCGCTGCACACCTCTGCACTGGCAGAGACTCGACTGGATCGTTACACCGATCCAGGAATTCACTTCCTGGAATTTACATCATCAACATCATCAACATCAGGCCTGCTCACACATTTCTAAACCTCAGTCCACATTTTCCACACCAGCCCTGTCACTGCAGATGTCTGCTGTGGAGTAAAGAGCGGCCGGTCCATGCTTTGTATTGCCACTGTTGATTTCCACACAATTTCCAGTTTTTGTTTGCATGAGCCCCTCTGCACCGAAGCTTTCTTCATATAAGGGGATCCTGTGAGGATCAGGATTCCAGCCGAGCATTTGATCTGGGTTTTGAGATAACACAGGAGGCTTTTCTGCCCTGCAAGCGTTCTGTTGGTTATTTTTAACTGCTGCAGGCCTGAGAAGCGCAGGGCAGGTGGCAGCAACAGCTATCTGACAGCTTTAATTTTAAAACCTAAATGTGCTGATTTTGCCTGCTGAAACTGATGTAGTTTTATTGTGAGAAGTGCTGAAAAGACTCTCAGTCCAGGCCGTGAAATTTGCAGTCATAACGGAGGATTATTTTGATTATTGACTGTAATCTGATAACTGAGCTTCCCAGGAAACCTGATCTGCTCCGGGCTGAGGGGTTGTGCAACGGCTTCACTCTGTGTTACATGATCAACAAAATCACACATTCAGTCACAACACACACTATTATCATTATTGTATGACACCTACAAATTGCCTCATCAGATTGTTTGATAGCTCTAATCTACATCACACATTTTTTGCTGGATTTCTTTAATTGTGAAATTAAGATGAATTAAGAAATTAAATGAAATTAAAGGAAGCCCGGGGTTAAGTTAAGGTTTACAATGCACCAATCAGGAGTAGTGCTCCCAATTTCATTGTATTCTGCATCATACAGTGACAATAAAGGCTTTCTATTCTATTCCATTCTATTAAAATTTTGTAGAATGTGTATTTTAAAGAATACCATATATCACACAAGGTAAAGAACTGAACCGTATAAGGTCTTCTGTTTATGTTTCTGATGTAGTAACAGAGCGTTGAGCTGAACTGTTGATTCCAGCTGCATGTTAGATCATTAGAGTGCGGGGGAGAGGGAGGGGCAGAGGGCAGTTTAAATGCAGCTCCGCTCTGACGGGGAAACCAGCTGCCTGTGTTTGTTATCAGCTGTCAGGCCCGGTTGATTTACCGAGCTGTGTGTGTGTGTGTGTGTGTGTGTTTGTGTGTGTGCGTGTGTGTGACAGGTGGTGTTCAGGTCGGAAGGTAAAACACACAGCCTGACGCTCAGAGACGTCCAGCTGAACGAAGCCGGCCAGGTCCAAGTCACCGCTAAGGACTTCCAGACCGAGGCCAGCCTCATCGTCAGAGGTAGGAGGCCATGCCGGTCCGACAATAAGATTCAGTTCCTAAATCAGCAACACTACAGTACTCAGCAGGTCAGGGGTCAAAGGTCACAGGCAGTAATGCAGATAGAGCCCCAGACTGGTCATCATGGTAGAAACCAATAAAGCAGCAGGGTGACTGTGTAAACAGCTGTGGGAAAAAAGTCACTTCACTAAAAGTGTAAAACCCCTCCTTTCAAAATAAAAGTCCCCGCATGTTCCCTTCAGTCAAAGTGTGTCAGTGTTGTCAGTCAAATGTAGCTGAGTGTGAAAAGTCAAAGTAGTCATAGTGAAGAATGGTTCCTTTCAGAGTGTTAAATTATTGATGCATTAACCTGTAAGAAATATTTGAATGTTGTAGCTCTAACTGCTCCATACACTGTTGGCTAGTTTACACTCTAACAATGCATCACATTTGATGTTTTGCATGGAAAAGCTTCTTCTGCAAAGGAACTAGTAACTTCAGCTGTCAGATAAATGTAGTGCAGGAAAAAGGACAAGATTTCCCTCTGAGATGTAGAGCAGGAAGAGGAGAAAGGCTCACTGGATGGAAACACTCAGGTAAAGAGAGAGAAGATCTTTCCTTCTGTATGTAAATGGCATCCTGATTGCATGAATGTGTCGTTGTGGCTGAGCAGAGCCGCCGGTGGAGTTCACTAAGCCTCTGGAGGACCAGACGGTTGAGGAGGAGGCCACTGCTACTCTGGAGTGTGAAGTCTCCAGGGAAAACGCTGAGGTCCGATGGTTCAGAGACGGACAGGAGATCCGCAAGACCAAGAAATATGACATGATCGTCGACGGCCGCAAGAGAACGCTCCTCATCCACGACTGCACGCTGGATGACGCGAGGACGTACGCCTGCGATGCAAAGGACTTCAAGACGTCCTGCTTCCTGAATGTTGAACGTGAGTACAGCTGCACACACACACACACACACACACGCACAAATTTTAAATCAATAAAACTGTAAAATAAAACTCATCGATTAGCAGTGTAGCAATTCATTCATTCCATCATTCATTCAAATGTTTTGCAGCTCCACATGTCGAGTTCACCAAGCCGCTCCATGATGTCGAGGTCCGAGAGAAGGAAACTGCCAGGTTTGAATGTGAATTGTCCAGAGAAAACGCCAAGGTACGCAGATCTGCGTAAATACAGAGAAATGTTCGCTCACTGTTTAATCCATAATGTGAAATTTATTCATTTTAGATGTGTGTAAAACATCTCCGGTTTCCCTTAACGGAGATCCTTACACTTTAGGTTTCATGCTTTGGATTTTACAGCCCATTTGACTGTTAGAGATGGAGAGACTGAAATTGTGAGCAGCTCTATGATTAACATGGGCTAATTAAATAACTGACCTAAAAGCTGTCAGAAAGTCTGTTGAGATGCAAAATGACTTGATTCAGCTGTGTGAATGTTTAACCTCCAAACCTGCAGACCAGGCCGTTCTTCTGAAGCAGAATTTATTGTTGTGTGCCATGTTCAGATAAATCTTAAATGTCTGTAAATGTTCTCATTGCTGTTTCTCAGTTTTTCAACTTTCTTATGTTCTCCTCCTCTCTGCCTGCAGGTCCGCTGGTTTAAGGATGGAAGTGAAATCAGAAAGGGGAAGAAGTATGAAATTATCGCCCAAGGTGTCCAACATATCCTTATCATCCACAAGTCGGTGTTCGATGACGAGGCTGAATACGAATGTGATGCGAAGACGTCCAAATCCTCCGGCATGCTGACTGTCGTCGGTAAGCAAAAATGTCAAATCCCCCGTAAACAGAAGTCCCTTAATCTGCATTTTTATTTAATTTAATCAGAATTTAAAATAAAGTTTGTTATGATGTTCCCACTAACACATAAACTGACTTCATGGCTGTTGCTCCTGCAGAGGAGGAGGCGAGGTTCACCAAGAACCTGTCCAACGTGGAGGGAACAGAGACAGACAGCATCAAGCTGATCTGTGAGGTTTCCAAACCCAGCGCAGACGTCACCTGGTTCAAAGGAGACCAGGAGCTGCCGGAGGGCGGCAGGTTCGACCAGATCGTAGACGGCAAGAGGAGGATCCTGATCATCCAGGACCTGAGGATGGACGACGCTGGGGAGTACAACTGCAGGCTGAGTCCCACAAACAAAACCACCGCAACGCTCAAGATTAATGGTAGGCACCAAAAAAAGTTAAATTACTGTTTTTGTCAAAGGAATTACTGCTACAGATAGTATGTTTTCACAAATTAATTTTATTATTGTTATTGTTTAGATTGAAACATGATATTTTTTCCTCTAAAACCTCAATTTGTTGCCAGCGCATTAAAATATTTAAAAATCACTACTTTGGCCTGTGAAGTTTTTGGCTTTCTCATCTAGAAAGAGAATCTATAAACCATTTTAAAAAATTGTTATGATTAGTAATAAAATATGTGTTTTAAGAATAAAATAAAATAACAAATGACTTTCTTACAGTAGGAAAGTAAGAAAAAAATCAAGTGAAAACAAATCTGGGAAAAAACTATATATGGAGATATAGAAACAGAAAACATTTTAAAAAGCTAAAATCTACTATAAATATTTAAAATATATTTTGAAATTTGTTTTAAAAATGTATGTAAGAATATAGAAATATTGTTTTTTTTTTTTAAAAACTAAAAGAGAGTCTGCATTTTCCAACCAAATAATTTGTATCTTCATAGACCAAAGTTGTAGTTTTAAAATATTTTTTAATGAAAAATGGGGATTTCATTCAGGTTTCAGAGCGTTATTAGACTGTAGAGACACAAACATCAGGACACTTATTCAATCCAAATAAACCATAAAATCTGTAGGATGTGCTGCTGATTTTTAGATTTGATTGATTATTGTTCTGTCATTTATCATAGCAGATGTTGTTTGACATGAAACTGGACCTGCGTTCATAAAATGTCATCCCTCTGATAATGAAACAAACCACTAATCTGCCCAACGTTTGTCCCAGAACTGGCCGCTGAGTTCATCTCCAGGCCGAAGAGCCAGGAGGTGGTGGAGGGCGAGAAGGCCGAGTTCACCTGCTCCGTCTCCAAGGACACCCACGAGGTCAAATGGATCAAAGACGATAATGTGCTGGAAGCAGGAGACAAATACCAGATGATGAGTGACGGCAAGAGAAGGAGTCTGGTCATCAAAAACTGCGACCTCAA
This sequence comes from Neoniphon sammara, assembly GCA_900302535.1. Lineage (NCBI taxonomy): Eukaryota > Metazoa > Chordata > Actinopteri > Holocentriformes > Holocentridae > Neoniphon > Neoniphon sammara. The sequence goes on from OMKZ01024803.1 coordinate 16,033, forward strand.
GGATGAGGGAGGATACATTGTGATGATCGGCACCACCAGAGCCAGCGCCGACCTCACTGTGCTGGGTACGTGGAGAAAACCAAAGCCTGATGTTAACCTCGCACCAACATGCATTTGAACTGTTTCAGATTTTTCTTCCAGTGTTCACAGTGTGACGCTCGCTGGCCTTCTCTCATGTTAACACTCGTCTTCCCGTCCCTCAGAGAAACTGAAGATCATCACCCCGCTGAGGGACACCGAGGCCGACGAAAACCAGGAGGTGGTCCTGAACTGCGAGGTGAACACGGAGGGAGCCAAGGCCAAGTGGCTGAAGAACGACGAGACCTTGTTCGAGAGCGGCAAGTACATCATGGTTCAGAGAGACAATGTCTTCTCTCTGAGGATCAAAGACGCCCAGAAGGGAGATGAAGCAAACTACACCATCAACCTGACCAACCACAGAGGAGAGCACGCCAAGAGCTCCTGCAACCTCACCGTCAAAGGTCAGTGCAGTCGCTGTTATTCATCACTGACACGGTGCATCGTATCTTTCTTAGATCCATAATAATGTAAATCCCTGTTTTTTAAAATGGTAGTGTGGGGAGTTTAAGGTTCTTTGCACACAAAATCATCGATTGGCTCAATTTGACTTGGTTCCAGGACTTTGTTTGTGTGACAGATATCAAAATACCTTGCATGATGTTTTAGTGGACTGGATTTGAAACTGAACTTCTAGTGGTAAGATTTTAAAATGCAGTTATTATCCTCGGCACCGTTTCCACTGGAGATTAACGTCTGCTAACATGTCTGATGTGCAGAGGAGAGGCTGAAGATTGTGGTTCCTCTGGAGGACATCGACACGCAGGAGAAGAAGACGGTCAGCTTCTCATGTAAGGTCAACAGGCTCAAGGCGACTGTGAAGTGGATGAAGGGCGGCGAGGAGGTTCCCCTCAACAAGCGGATCGTCTACAGAGTCGACAAAGACAAACACACACTCACCATAAAGGACTGCACGGTGGCGGACGAGGGCGAGTACACAGTCATCGCCGGAGAGGACAAATCCACCGCCGAGCTGATCATTAGCGAGGCGCCGACAGACTTCGACGTGCACCTCAAAGACCAAACCATCACCGAGTTCGAAGACGCAGAGTTCATCTGCAAGCTGACCAAAGAGAAGGCCGAGGTGAAGTGGTACAGAAACGGACGTGAGATCAGAGAAGGACCAAGGTAGGATGGACGCCTGCTGCTGGATTTTCTGTCTTTAATTATTCAGTGTGTAAGAGTGTCACCGACCTTGCTCACATGGTGGAGTGGAAAACCACTTCAAACATTTGCATATATAAAACTAACATTAAGGACTTTAGACAGCGGCAATCTCTGGAGCAAACACAGCAACTTCTTAAGTTTAGCAGGGAAATTAGCTAGTAAAGTACTAGCTGCCAAAATGTTTTTCTAAAACAATCTGTTGTTTATTTGATCAGATACACGTTTGAAAAAGATGGAAAGATGTGCATCCTGCGTATCAAGGAGTGCAGACCCGACGATGAGTGTGAATACGCCTGTGGTGTGGACGAGAAGAGATCCAGAGCCAGGCTTTTCGTTGACGGTAAACTCTTCAATATTTAGATACATTTTCATACCGTCCCTGTTTTGACCAAATTCTTGACTAAATCCATTTTTGTGTTTCGTTACAGAGGTCCCAGTGGAGATCATCAGACCTCCTCAGGACGTGTTTGAGGCTCCAGGTTCAGACGTGGTGTTTGAGGTGGAGCTCAACAAGGACAGGGTGGAGATCAAATGGCTGAGGAACAACATGACGGTCGTCCAGGGAGACAAATACCAGATGATGAGCGAGGGCAAAGTCCACAGGCTGCAGGTCTGTGAGATCCGGCCTCGCGACCAGGGAGAGTACAGGATCATCGTCAAGGACAAAGACGCCAAGGCCAAGCTGGAGCTGGCAGGTACGACGTCCGTGCATTTACAGACAGACAACACTCTCTGGAAAAAGATAAAGAAAAAACTTTTTTATGGTAGTGGTACATTTTGGTGAGAGCTGTGTAATGTTCTTATTATATTCTGATGGCGATTAAACAGCTGAGACAGTTGATACAAGACTTAAAGGAACAAGGCTCAGGGCTGTATGCTCAGCCCCGCTGTAGACCAGGGTTCACATCGGTCATGGAATTTCTGGAAAGTCTTGGAATTTTGAAAAGTCTATTCTAGGCAGGGAAAGTCAGGGGATTTAATAAATTCTTGGAATACAGTGCAAAAAAAGGTAGCCTGAATGTAAGATATAAACACTAAATTTGAGGAGAAAATTACTTATCTGACCATGCAGCAGGTTAATTTTACTTGATAAGAAATCTTGAAATTAGATTTTTAAATCTAGAAATAAGTAGTCCCAGCTAAGTATTCAAAATTGTTAAAATAAGCTGAAAGTGCTGATTTTTAGATCAAATTACTTGAAATCAAACTTAATATAGCCCAATAATAAGTGAAATATAGTAAATATAAGCAATATAAACATTTTTTTGTTTTCTTAATTGTGGCAAATTAAGGATTATAAACAAGAAAACATTACTAATTTAAGTAAAAAATTACTCAGCATTGGTACAGCATGATTATGCTGTATATCTTGATACAAGTTGGCTCATCTTGAAATAAACCTAAATCCATATTAAAACTAAACCCAACAAGCAGCACAGCACATTTTACTAGTTACTAGTTTACTAGTTCGATAAATAAAATATCATAGCTCGTGAAAAACAGACACAAAGAGCACATGAAATCAGCTATCAACTAAATATTTAAAACATCAGATTAGGGTCTGATTGTATCATGTGCCTTATGTGAAATTCTTAAACCAAGCAACTTGAATTGTTACTGGACAAAAGATTCCTGGACTAAAAGAGACAAAAAAGACATGTTTATACTCAATTTAAGATTATACTGTAAAATCAAGAAATAAAAATAAGTAAATAGCTTTTAAAACAAGATAAATTATCTGTGATGTCTAAAAATTAGATTTTAAATCATGTCAAGTGCCAAATAATTTGCAGTGTAAGTCATGGAATATCATGGAATTTTGTCCACCTTATTTGGAAAAAAATAACAGTAACTAGTTATTCTCCAAATCTGTTCACTTCTCCCTCAGAATAAAACAGAATGATGAACTTTAATAAGACCTCTGAATTGCTTTTAACATTTTGGTCAAGGAAAAAAAAAGTCATGTTTATATAGGTCATGGAAATTAGGTATTTTAGTCACGGAAAAGTCAGGGGATTTTACATTTGACATAGTGTGGGAACCCTGGTAGACCTGGTAGATGAGTCCATGTGGAGCTGCAGACAAAACCTTTGGATCAGTCAGCTCTCCATCTGCATCGGTGGTAGCAAACGGCACTTGATCAAATTCATCCGGCCCAAATATTTTGAGGGTTCAGACCATTTTTGGAAATCCAGACGCAGCTGTAATAACTTTGTCCTCAGAAGACAAGGCTGGACAGATAACTTTGCTTCTTGGTGATAAGAAAACTGCTGGAAGCAGTGCCCATTCGACATCATCTTCCATGTGGATTGGTTCTTGCATGGTGAAGATCAGGAACTTTTACATAATGTTAACTGAATTTCCTTGTGTTGGGAAGCTATCCCAGCGTGCACAGCTCTACAGATGGCTGGATCAGGTCCTTTGGGGCCCGATCATTAGGGCTGCTCTCTTAGTTTCCAGGTTTATCCTCAGTTTTTAGTTCATCGTTGTTCTGATTGTCTCCGTCTTCCTCCAGCTGTGCCAAAGATCAAGACCACGGACCAGAGCTACGTGACGGACGCTGGGAAGCCCATCGTGATGGCGGTTCCCTACAGCGCTTACCCCAAAGCCGAGGCGGACTGGCTTTACAACAACCTGAGCCTGCCCAAAGACGACATCAACACCTCTGCAGACCGCACCGAGTACCGCCTGAAGGACCCCAAGAAGTCTGACGAGGGACGCTACAAGATCATCATCAAGAATAAACATGGAGAAGGAGAGGCCTTCATCAACCTGGAAGTCATTGGTGAGCTCTCCGTAGAGCTGGCCTCTAATCCGCCCAACCAAAACCTTTTTACTCCACATGGTTCCACAATGTAAACTACCTTTTTTTCAATTCTAAACATCCTGTCCTCTCTGCCTCTCCAGACGTGCCGGGACCGGTGAAGAACCTTCAGGTGGTCGACACCGCCGACGGTGAGGTCAGCTTGGCCTGGGAGGAGCCTGAGAGCGACGGCGGAAGCAAAGTCATCGCCTACGTGGTGGAGAGGCGCGACGTGAAGCGTAAGACGTGGACACTGGCCACGGACCACGCTGAGAGCCCCGAGTACACAGTGACCGGCCTCCAGAAAGACTCCATGTATTTCTTCAGAGTCTGCGCCCGCAACCGAGTCGGCAGTGGGCCCAACGTGGAGACGGACAAACCTGTGCAGGCCAAGAACAAGTTTGGTAAGAATTATTTACGCTGTTATTAGAACGTTTATTTTTAACCTGTGAATCTATTGATGTGGCACTTGTTTTCATGAACCTAAATCTCAAAGTGAAAGTAAACGTTCTTATTTTGGTTCTTAAGCTAAAAAAGCGTCTTAAATACAGAGTCCTCTTAGCTTGACACGTTACCTTGTGTTTAGACGTGCCTGACGCACCTCTGAACGTGATCGTTGGAAACGTCACCAAGTTCGGCTGCACCGTGTCCTGGGAGCCTCCAGAGTCGGACGGAGGCTCGCCCATCACCGCCTACATCGTCGAGCTTCGTGACCGGACGTCGGTGAAGTGGTCGGCCGTCCAGGTGACCAAACCTGACGAGCTGAGCGCCATCATCAACGACGTCATCGAGAACAAGGAGTACATCTTCAGAGTCAAGGCCGAGAACAAGGCCGGCGTTGGCAAGCCCAGCGCCGCCTCCGCCCCTGTCAAGATCATGGACCCCATCGGTGAGTCACACTAACAGGCAAAAGTGTCTGCAAGAGGGTGTCACATGTTGAAAAAATGATGCAGAGTCTAATCCTGCAGCACCGGATCCAGTTTCTCCTCTGGATCACTAGTTTAATGATGTAATCTTGTAGTCTACAACGTGTCTGTACACAAAGGTGGTGTTTGGAAGTTGGCTGAACTTCCTGTGTGTGTGTGTGTGTGTGTGTGTGACCTGCAGAGCGTCCCAGTCCTCCACAGAACCTGGTGTGGCAGGACCAGAACAAGAACTCGGTGCAGCTCTCCTGGGAAACTCCTCTGAGGAACGGAGGCAGCATGATCACCGGCTACATCATCGAGCGCTGCGAGGATGGCACCGACAAGTGGCTCCGCTGCAACGCCAGGCTCTGCCCCGACCTCACCTACAAGGTGCTGCTGCAGCAGGCGGGCGGGGCGGCTCTGATGTTTATGCATGAAACAGAAAGTTCTCCACAAAGTCTGTCTGCAAGAACATCAGCAGAGTTATCATGTGTGATCGACTTACTAGTTAACATGCTGCCTTGCTCTGTTGGCTCTTTAATAGTGTTATAACAGTGTTATAGCAGTATTATAACAGTATTATAACTGTGAATGTGTGCTGTGTCAGGTGTCTGGTTTGAGGTTCGCCACCAAGTACAACTACAGAGTGTTTGCTGAAAACGCTGCCGGCATCTCAGACCCGTCCAACGTTATCGGGCCTCTGCTGGCTGACGACACGCACGGTGAGAAATGACTGAACCTGTTCATGAATCTTAAAAGAAGAAGGAGAGGCCACAGCCAGAGCTTATTTTCATTTTCATTTTCATTATTTTCAATGTGGTCCGTCCGGTAGTTTCATCACAAAATAACTCCCAGAATGCATTGTTCATAAGAGACTGATTACATATAACAGCGAAGGATCCACGCTGGGATTTTCATTTAAAGTCATTACCATCAGTCATGTTGCGTTTCATTACCCATGGTGCCTCTCTCCCTCTCAGTTGGTCCCACGTTGGACCTGAGTGCCTTCAAAGACGGCCTGGAGGTGATCGTTCCTCACCCTCTCACCATCCGAGTTCCCATCACCGGATACCCGACTCCCACCGCCAAGTGGACTTTCGGAGACAAGGAGCTGACCACTGCAGATGAGCGCGTCTCCATGGTGACCAAGTCAACCTTCACAGAGCTGGTGGTCATGCCCAGCGTCCGTCCTGATCAGGGCACCTACTGCCTGACACTGGAGAACGACGTCACCTCTGTGTCTGGAGAGGTCGACGTCACCGTCATTGGTAAAACTTACCCGCTTTTCTCCTCGTCATCTCATATTATCAAACCAACCCTCATTAAAAAACAAAAAAAACAAAACCTGACATGAAGCACCTTGTTTGTTTGTCCCGCAGCCTCTCCCAGCGCTCCGAAGGACCTGAAGGTGCAGGAAGTGACCCGGAAGCACGTCCACCTGACCTGGGAGCCTCCGGAGCACGACGGAGGAAGTCCTCTGACCGGGTACCAGGTGGAGAAACGAGACGTGTCCCGCAAGACCTGGGTCAAGGTACGACAGCACGCCAGGCCTCCACGCACTCTGCAGCACTGAACCTGATCATGTATCTGAACCAAAAAGCACTCAGAGGCAACCAAACCTGTACATTTTGAAAAAGAGAATTTGTCTCAGGCAGATAAAATACTCATATGAGCTCCATAACGTTCTTGAAAGCTTTGGAAATACAAGTAACAATTGATTAATCACATCAATGTATTGATTGTAAGTCATATTGATTCGTTCCAAGAAAAAATTGCTCTTAAATCAAATAGAGAGTCGAGAATCTCACACCTGGAAAGCGTCAACCTGCTGAATGAATGACATGAATTTAATTTTCCCCGCTGCCATCTGGCAGGTGGTCACAGGCATCCAGGACCAGGAGTACACGGTGACGGACGTGGTGGAAGGAAAGGAGTATCTGTTCAGAGTCACCGCCTGCAACAAGTGCGGACCGGGAGAGCCGGCCTACATCGACGAGCCCGTCAACGTCTCCTCTCCGGCCAGTGAGTCGAACGCTGAAAACAAACAGACACAAACGGATCAGGTTCAGATGTGGAGCCACCTGTTTGCTCTTGTTTAAAGGCTGCTGGAACATCTTGACCAACACAAGCTCCTATAATAATGATTATAATAATAATCTTTATTTATGAAGTGCTTTCCAAGTTATAAAAGTGCTTTACACACCAAACTATTAAACAGCTGCAATAATTAAGACAGAAATAATAAAATAAATAAAATTGTTGAAATGCATGTTCACTCGTAGTTGAATCCAGAACAGGCTAACAGCACAATCTGCAGACTTCCTGTGAATATTAATTTCCTGGTATAGTTTTTGTTTTAATTTGTCAGTCAGACTCAGGCTGGTTTCACAGCTTGTTTTCTCCAAGCTTATTTTTAAATTAGACCGAAATTTATTTCCAGGTAGGCAGTTTTCTTAAAAAGTGTTAAATTCACGCTCCTTGCCCCCCCCTCCCCAAGCCATCCCCGACCCTCCGGAGAACCTGAGGTGGAGAGACAAGTCGGCCAGCGGGATCTTCCTGACCTGGGAGCCGCCAAAGTACGACGGTGGCGCCAGCATCAAGGGCTACAATGTGGACCGCTGCCAGAGAGGAACCGACAAGTGGGAACCCTGCGGGGACATGGTGCCTGAACTCAAGTACGAGCACACCAGATACACGCACACACACACACACACACACACACACACACACACACACACACACATACAACGCAACACAAAACAACACAACAATAAACTATTCTGTTTGATTGTGCAGTTTCAACCAGAAACAGATTAAGAAATGTCGGTGTTGTGGAACAGAGACAGATTGTTGTCATTTCAAATTTTATCATGTCTTATTCTACAGGTATAAAGTCTGCAAAATCTAAAAAAAAAAAAAAACATGCCAACTTAACTCTTCCCTACTGTTCAGAGGGAAACTTGTTTACTGCCAAATCACTTCTCATAAGAAGTGTAAACGTGATCTGTTTTGGAGCGCAGCAGTGACTAATCTGCTTTGAACCAGAACTGAGGTCACTTCCTGTTTCTTTGTGAAGCAGAACAGCTGCTGAAGCGGCACGTTAAAAGCTGTAAATGAGAGTGTGTTACAGGTGTGTGTGTGTGTCGGCTGTGTTGTGTTCAGGTGCCAGGTGACCGGTCTGACTGAAGGCCAGTGGTATTCATACAGAGTCAGAGCTCTGAACCGACTGGGAGCCAGCCGGCCCTGCAAGGCCACCGACGAGATCCTGGCTGTGGATCCCAAAGGTGAGCTGACTGACGCTCAGCGTCTTCTAAACCAGTTTTCTGTGCATGCGTTTTCATTTTTCTAACACGTGTGTCACGTCTTCAGAGCCTCCAGAGATCCAGCTGGACGCCAAGCTGCTGGCCGGTTTGACCGCCAAGGCTGGCAGCAAGATCGAGCTTCCCGCCGAGGTGACGGGAAAACCCGAGCCTCGCGTGAAGTGGACCAAGGCCGACCTGGTCCTGAAGGCGGACGACAGGGTCTCCATCGACACCAAGCCCGGACACTCCACCGTCACCGTCGCCAAGACCAGGAGGGACGACAGCTCCACCTACATCATCGAGGCCACCAACAGCAGTGGCCGCGCCACTGCCACCGTCGACGTCAACATTCTGGGTGAGTCAAGGCGAACGTGACCTGAGCTCCGAGGGTCCTGACAACAACTAAAATTTAAAAGTTAAAAATGTTGTTGCTCAGAGAAACTTTT
>OMKZ01024803.1:24753-39317 GCA_900302535.1 Neoniphon sammara
CATCTTTTTTTATTTTATTATCATCTTTTTTTATTTTATGATTATCTTTAGCATTACCATCAGCAGCAGTGATAAAACTAAGGTTGGATATATTTTGGTGGAACAGGAATGGTCCATGATAATTGCCGTGCACTGGTTTATTATGAACATTGATCTTGGATTATATCTGCAGAACTCTGTTTGAAATATCTTTTTTTTTTTCATGGACCAAACTATCAATTTTTAATTATAAAGGGAATTTTGTGTGGCAGAAACATGTTTAGGTTTCAGAGGGTTACAGCATCCCTCTCTGTGTCCCGTCACAGATAAGCCCGGTCCACCGGCGGCCTTCGACATCTCTGAAATCACCAACGAGACCTGCTTCCTGGCCTGGAACCCGCCCAGAGATGACGGCGGCTCCAGAGTCACCAACTACATCGTGGAGCGCAGAGCCTTCGACAGTGAGATCTGGCACAAGCTCTCCTCCACCGTCAAACAGACGACCTACAAGGCCGTGGGCCTGGTGCGGTTCAAGGAGTACGTCTTCAGGGTCTTCGCCGAGAACCAGTTTGGCATTGGCCCAGCAGCTGAGCACCCCTCCATCATCGCCAGATACCCCTTCGGTACGTCGTTTTGTATTTTAAATGCATCGACTCACAACAGTTTAATAAAAAGTTCCCAGCACAGCTTATTAAAACAGAATTAGCATGAGGCACTACAATGTAGATGTCATCACATCATGTAAATTAAGTGCAGTATGTATGAAGGGCCTTTAAAATCGATAATTATGTCTATTCTCAGCTGTATGGATTATTTTTGCACAGCTCTAGTTATGAGAATTAGGGGTTAATGAGCTTCCTCCTGACCTGCAGACACACCCGGCGCTCCATACAAACTGGAGCCGTCTGACATCGCCAAAGACTCGCTCACGTTGTCGTGGTATGAGCCGGAGGAGGACGGAGGAAGCCCCATCACCGGCTACTGGGTGGAGAGATACGAACCCGACCACGACAGGTGGATGAGATGCAACAAGCTGCCCATCAAAGACACCAACTACAGGTCAGTCCACCCGCTCAGCCTCTGGAGTCTAAAGGGACATTTCACCCTGTTCGACTCCTAATCTTCTTGTTTTCATGATGCTTCAGCTCAGTCTGATGTTACATGTCTGATGCCAAATCTGCAGATCAGCTTTAATATCTGAGGATGTTTAATATATTCAATCTTCAGGCCAATGAAAAATGCCCATGTTGGTTTTCATATTTGAATAGTATATGTCTCCTTGTGTTCTGACATGTGACATAATTGATAGGTGAAAAATGTCTATTTCCTGCATGAATGTTTTCTCACATGCTCACCTTCTGTTACACGCGACATTTTGTTTTGCATCTGAAAACTTCATTTCACATCCATTGAGAAAATTCACAGGTGACAGTAACTTTCACAAGACAAAATTCACATTCAAGATTCAATAGATTTATTTGTCACTCTCATGCATAACTGTACATGTTCAGCAGCAGTGAAATGACATTGCAGCAAATCCAACAGTTGTGCAAATAGCAAACCTAAAGCTTATATAGCAGTAAAAATAAAAAAATATATACAGAAAAATAACGGAATATCACAGAATCAATATATGCAAAATAAAATAGGGTAAAAATAAAACGAGTAAGGAGTAAGTGTCAAGTTATAAACAATTTGCAGAGCATGTTTTGAATTCATATTTTACCTACAACCAACATATTTCCTTAGTTTTTTTTTTTTTTTTTTTTTTTCCAGGAACAGGTTTTATGTGACTCCACATTGCAGTTTGCAATGTGGAGTCTGTTTGTGGTAAACGGAGCTGACGTGTCTGTTTCCTCTGCAGGGTCAAAGGTCTTCCCACCAGGAAGAAGTACAAGTTCAGAGTCCTGGCTGAGAACCTGGCCGGAACTGGAAAACCCAGCAAGGAGACGGAGCCGATCCTCGTCAAAGATCCCATTGGTACAGCTTTCATTTGATTCAGCTGCTACAAAAAAGCAGCTTTCAATACAAGACCAACACTCCAGTAAAAGTTTGATCATGCTGGTCAAGTAGCCTCACTTTGTGTTTGGGCGGATCTAAGCTCCTTTCTTAACTCCGTCTCTCCCTCTGCAGATCCTCCATGGCCTCCCGGTAAGCCCACGGTGAAGGACGTGGCCAAGACCTCCTGCTTCCTCATGTGGACCAAGCCGGAGCACGATGGCGGCGCCAAGATCGATGGATACATCATTGAGATGTTGAAGAGCGGGACGATGGACTGGATCCGTGTGGCCGACAATATCAACATCCTGGAGCACTTCCTGAAGGGCCTGATGGAGAAGCAGGAGTACTCCTTCCGGATCAGAGCCGTCAACGTGGCCGGAGAGAGCGAGCCCAGCGAGCCCAGCGACCCTGTGCTCTGCAAGGAGAGACTCAGTAAGTCCAGATACTCAGTCAGACCCACGACACATCCGGCTAACTATTTATTTCTTTTTATCTTTGCTATTGTGAATTTTATGACATTTCTCTCTGTTTGTTTTAATTTTTTTTTGTGAAGAAGTTTGAAAGGCAGTTTTGTATGAAAAGTGCCATACAAATAAAATGCGATCTGATTCAGTTCGAAATGCTTTTTTACACATTATTTCATTGTTAATAGTTTATAAACGTGTTTTAAATAGTGAATTCACAATTTTGGAGAACATGCCAAGCAATGCACTCCAAAAATTGTGACATCACTGTTTATGAACATTAAAGTAATCTTTACATGTGATTATCATTCTGTTATAGATCCATTATTTATAAATATTTCATTTTCAGCTCACTCTTTTTGACAGTGATGCGTGCTTTCTTTTCAATAAGTTCAGCTTTATTAACACAATCCATCTTCCTCATAATAATTTTGGGAGCGTTACAGTGTCAATGAGCCTTTTAATCCCTCATCTCCTCTGTCAGATCCTCCCACCGCTCCTCGCTGGCTGGAGGTCGTCGGCATCAGCAGGAACACGGCTGACCTGAAGTGGACGGTCCCTGAGAGGGACGGCGGCTCCCCCATCACCAACTACGTGGTGGAGAAGAGGGACGTGAGGCGGAAAGGCTGGCAGACAGTGGACACCACCGTCAAGGAGCTAAAGTACACCGTGTCTCCTCTGAACGAAGGCTCGCTCTACGTTTTCCGCGTTGCTGCTGAAAATGCCGTGGGCATTGGACCGTTCTGTGAGCTGGAGGACTCTGTGCTCGCTAAAGACACCTTCAGTAAGTTATAGATGAATGAATGAGTCAATAATGCTGATCGGCCTTTGGGTTAGATGTACTTTTATGTGTCCTTTAATCTTGAAATTTCCCAAATAAAGATTACATCATTACACAGCTGAATATTACCCAGGAATCTTTGGGTTTTAGCGGAGGCTTTCAGCTGTTACAGTGCCATCAGTTTATGTGAAAATGCTCTGTACACTCGGCAGCTGCAGCTTCTTTTGTCTCTGAAGTAAAAGATGAACTGTGTTTTCCATCGCAGCTACTCCTGGGCCGCCCTACGCCCTCGCCGTCCTTGCTGTGACCAAGAGATACGTTGACCTGCAGTGGGAGGCGCCTAAGAACGATGGAGGCAGACCCATCCTCAGGTATGGATCCGCCAAAAAGAGCTAGAGAATAACATCTTTGATATCGGAGAGCAAGAACATGAACACACCGATATCAGATATTCTAAAAAAAAGGCAGATATCGGCCCAAAATATCAGTAAACCGTTAAGTCAGTTTAATCCTATTATGAAGGTCAAGTTATTTGTCTTCGGCCGCCCCCCTGCAGATATTCCGTTGAGAAGAAGGAGAAGCTGGGAACTCGCTGGGTGAAGTGTGGAAAGACTTCAGGCCCAGACTGTAAGTACAGAGTGACAGACGTCATCGAGGGGACGGAGGTCCAGTTCCAGGTCTGCGCTGAGAACGAGGCCGGTGTCGGACACCCGAGCGAACCCACTGAGATCCTCACCATCGAAGACCCAACAGGTCTGCCAGTTAAATCCTGACAGATCAACCATGTCTGAGCTTTATGACGTTACTAAAACTATAGGAAAAAAAATACTATTAGGTAGTAAATGACCACCAGCCACATGCCAAACATCAGTAAACCACATCTTGGTTTTTAAGCCAGTCTGCCCTTCTGGCTACTAAACTCTGACTGGTAAATTATTGGATGTGGCTCTTAAACATTTGAAATCCAGCAGCCACTTTGGCCATTTTGGCAACTGTGGAAAAATGCAAGTTCCTGCTCTGACTATTAATCAGTTACAAGCAGTCTAAGATCGAAATTCAGGTTTATTGTTCTCATCACAATAAATAAAAATGAATTACAAACAAACAGTAATGCAAGTCATAGTAAAACAGTCATAACACTCAAGGTTAAAGTTCAAAGTAGAGGATTAACCCATCTCACCTCTCCCTGCAGGTGTCCCATCACCACCCATCGAGCTGCATGTGACCGGAGCCAGCCGTGACTTCCTGTCCATCGCCTGGAAAGCCCCAGAGAGGGACGGCGGCAGCCCCATCACTGGATACCACATTGAGATGTGCGAGGCGGGAACCGAGAAGTGGATGAGAGTCAACTCCCGGCCCATTAAGGAGATGAAGTTCCGTGTGGAGGAGGGCATTGTCCCTGAGAAGGAGTACGTCCTGAGAGTCCGGGCCATCAACGCCGTCGGCATCAGTGAGCCCTCGGACATCTCCGAGAACGTCTTCGCCAAGGACTCTGACTGTAAGGACACGTCTACATCTTACTCATGCATTTCATTTGCACAGGATACAATATGTTAAATTCCTGCTAGCACGAACAGTTCAGGAAATCAAACACAACAGTGGACACCAAACTCATGTTCTGCAGATATTTTATACTCCATACTAAATTTATACGACATTTAGTTTATGTTTTTATTGTTTAACAGAAAGGTAAATGCTACTATGAGACAACAAGATGAGATTAGCACAGAAAATCTAAGATAAAAGAGATGTTGTTAAGTTATCACCAGATTTCCTCATAAAATGACACAAACTTTCCCTTCCTGTGGGAGTCGAATTCGCTCAGGACTCCAGTGGCCAAACATTATCAGGGTGATTTCTGTCACTTCAGGCAGTTTTATTTGACGCCGTGTTGTGTTGTCTATCTGTAAAGGCAACCCGACCCTGGAGTTCCAGACTCTGGACCTGGTGGTGGTGGAAACAGAGAAGATGCACATCCCAGTTCCTTTCAGAGCCGTTCCTTCTCCAAGGATCACCTGGCACAAAGACGGCAAGGAGCTGAAGGCTGACGACCGCCTGGCCTTCAGGTCCGCACCACGCCTGATCTGTTTCAGGTTTAATCAAACTGAAGACTGAGGCCTAAATCAGCCGTCACAGTGACTCTATTCACCCTAGAAATACAGAGGCCAGATTAATAAATGTATTAATATAGATCTAAGTTAAGGAAAAAAAATTAGAGCAAGTTGAAAAAATTTAATCTCAAGAATACTGTTTATTTGTGCTTTTTTCTTAAGAAGACACATTTTTAAGATTAAAGTTAACTTGAGAAGAATTTTTTTTAAGGTTTTATGAATTTGCTGTTTTTGTGTCAACAGGAAGGAGTACACCTCCTGTCACGTGGAGGTTGACAGCTGTGTGCACGCTGATGCGGGACAGTACAAAGTCACTCTGGAGAACAGTCTGGGAGCCGCCAGCGCCACGATCAATGTCAAAGTCATCGGTGCGCCTCACTCTGTTTCTGTGTTCACATTACCGTATGAAAATGAGCATTTGCACTTACCTTTTTCTCACGTCGTACTGCTTCATGTTATTGAGAATGGGTTTCGTTAGCACTCACCACAACATGTTTCCCCTGTCGTCAGGCCTTCCTGGTCCCTGCAAGGAGATCATTGCCTCAGAGATCACCAAGAGCTCCTGCAAAGTGTCCTGGGATCCTCCAGATTACGATGGCGGCAGCCCAATCCTGCACTACGTCCTGCAGGTCAGCTCTCTAACTGAGAAACAACTTACACATACAGATTTGTGTGACACATAACCATCTTATCTTGCATCTTATATAACCAACATATTTTTAGTGTTATTGTTATTACATTATTGTACATACCAACTCATACTTCAACTCAGTTTTAGCAGAGCAGTCTCTTTAATCATAAAGACAGGAGCTCAGCATTCATTCATGCAGATAAAGTTTTTGATTTTCACCAGACATTTTGCTGATCAGGGCTGTGCGCTATCTCACTTTGAAACTGAGCTTAAATACATAAGGTGAATTTAGTGCTGAAGGTAATACTACCCCTGCCTCAAAAAGACAAAACAGTAATGTTAATAATATTAAGTAAAGGGTGATGTCTTTCGGCCCTGCAGCGCCGTGAGGCTGGCAGGAGGACATACGTCAACATGATGTCAGGAGAGAACAAGGTGAGCTGGCCTGTGAAGGACCTCATCCCCAACGGAGAGTACTACTTCAGAGTCCAAGCCGTCAACAAGATTGGAGGAGGAGAATACATCGAGCTCCGCAACCCGGTCATCGCCGAGGACCAGAAACGTAAGGAAGAACTGCAATACGATATGTCACGAAACTATTATACCACAGCAGTACAGTATGATATGATATATGATATGAAATGAGTAAGGACAAACCCTTTATGCCATTACCCACCTTATTACAGTCAACCTTCCTACTTGTTTTATTTTATTTTGTGCTGACAGTTCAGCCTCCAACATGAATGAAACCTTTCAGGTTCCCTGAATAAATTCAGTGATATCCATGTTGTAGTGACTGTTTTTCTCCAGCAGGGATCACTGTTAGCTAGCTTGACAGAAGTAAAGGTGCGGACTGATAATGTCAAACCTACTGCCCTTCCACAGCAACATTCAGTTATTCGTAATATTGGTCATTATTCAGAAATATCAGACCACAGGGCACCTGACTGACCAATCAGAATTAAGTATTGCACAGTATTTGTTGTATGTTGGTATATGTTGTGCTACAATATAATATGATATAATATGGCACAATACAAAATTCAGTTACATATATATGATATGAAAATTGTTTTTAAATGCAGAATGAACAACATGAAATATTAAGGGTTGTGAAATGGACTGCTATTGTGATTTGAGTAAACAGTTAATGATATTATATTGATATTTTACCGATATCTCCAAACATTTGTCAGTGGATGAAACCTTAATCAAAGGTTTTATTTGATTTTATTGACTTTTATAAATCTCTAGTTAATATTTTGGTTTGGCCTTTATACAACACATGCCATTCAATCCACTGACCATTATTGTCTGAATATTCAGTACAGTTGCTAACTCATATAATCCAAAATCTGTATAGTTTGTTGGACTTTATTGTGTTATCCTCGGCAAACAAGTATAAGATACGTAATATTTGCTTATTCTGTCTAGTAAACTCAACATTTTTAGAAGTCTAATTGAAATCCATCCTGTGTGCGTCCTGCTCCCAGATGCCCCGGACCCCCCAGTGGACGTGGAGACCCACAACCCCACAGCCAATACCATCACTCTCACCTGGAAGCCGCCCATGTACGACGGCGGTGCCAAGATTATGGGCTACATCCTGGAGAAGCTGCAGAAGGGCGAGGAGAAGTGGGAGAGGTGCAACGACTTCCTGGTTCCTGTGCTGTCCTACACCGTCAGAGGGCTGACGGAGGGGAAGAACTACCAGTTCAGAGTCAAAGCCGAGAACGCCGCCGGAGTCAGCGAGCCGTCACGCAGCACGCCATTCGTCAAGGCTTCTGACGGCACTGGTAAGGAGACAGTCGGCCTGTAATATTTGCAAAAAACTCTTCAGCTGTTGATAAAACTATTTTGCTTTGTACAAATACATAGGAAACAATTTCTTTACTATAGCATAAACGATCAACACAGATTTAAAGGTTGAATACAGAGGAGTTTGTCTGCATTCAGATGATGAAGGAGAGAGAGAAACTGCCACAGTTAAATGATTTAAAATGACAAAAATGCTGTTTTTAGGTTTAGTTTTACAGTGTGGTACAAGACAGGGATGTCCACTCTCCCCATCACTATCACTGTCATTTTTATTTAACCTCTTGCAGCAGCTAGTTCCCCAAACTATATAAGTATAGGTATTCAAACACCAAAGAGAAAGAAATCCTGAAACGAGGGAAACATTGGAAACAAGTGGGATTATCTCATCCCACTGGCAGATTTTTGACCTATGAGAAGAATGAGATTTGAACACTGAGGAGGAGAAATGGAGATTTTTTGCAGTGTAGACACTTTTCTTTTACATGAAATATAATATTTAGTCATTCATTTTCATTTAACTTACTTTCATCGAGAAAACTCAGGATTAAAATCACATTATTTGCCAACTCCATCAAACATACAGGAAATAGTCGAGGTGACATCAGAGCAGAGTCCCTCCATCTGTTATTACTGCAGTTAACATATTTGTTTGTTGTGTTTCTCCCAGATCCTCCTAAGGTGTTCCTGAGCGGCAGCCTGCAGTCCGGCCTGACCGTGAAGAGAGGCTGTGAGATCTGCCTGGATGCCAACGTCTCCGGAGCTCCATACCCCGAGATCACCTGGTACTGGAACAACCAGGTGATCCGCCCTGAGCCTCTCAGGAAGAGACCCGACAAACCCCTGAAGAAGAAGGTGGAGAAGAAGGAGGAAGAGAAGAAGGAGGGAGAGGAAAAGAAGGAAGGAGAGGAGAAGAAGGAAGAGGAGAAGAAGGAGGGCGAGGAGAAGAAGGAGGAGGAAAAGAAGGAGGAGGAGAAGAAGGAGGAGGCGCCAGCAGAGCCTGAGGTGGAGGAGTCTGACTACCCGACAATAAACGAGCGTCTGGCCATCAACAACAGCAGGAAGGGAACGTCCTCCATCGTCATCAAGGACACCATCCGCGGCGACCACGGCGTCTACATGATCAAGGTGGAGAACGACCACGGCATCGCCTCCGCTACCTGTGAAGTCAACATACTGGGTGAGACTCTGTTCTGTTCTGTTCTGTTCTGTTCTATTCTATTCCATGGCATTGGGAGGTTGAGTTTCTTCTGTGTCCAAAATAAATATGCAACAGACTGAAATGCATCAGATATTTATCATGTTTGGGTTGCACTTGTCACCCCTCGTAAACATTTATAAATGCTGTATAAACAGTTAACAAATGGTCTCTAACTTTAATATTTGTAAACAATGAATTCACAATCTTTGGAGAGGTTGTTTTGCATGCTCACCATTTTTTTTTGTTTGTGTTAGAAAGGATTTAACTGTTGATACACTATTTCAAAATGCTGCAAAGTTTCACCCATGTGTATTATATATAAAGATATATAGATATACAGATATATAGGTATAAATATCTATATTGATAATATAGTTACATGTACACAGATATGGATATAACTACAAATATAGATGTAGATATAATTAATGTTAATGTGTAAATAATGTTTTTTAACTGAAGCTGCCAATAACTGATATTTTGAGCCAATAGCCAGTATCTCAGAATCTGAAAATGACTACACAAAAAAAAAAACTTTTACTATAATAAATCTTTTTGATAAAATTTTTGAATAAACAAAATGAACAAAGAGAATATGGCAAATGCAAATTAAAAGATAAACGCTATCATAAATCTTAATTAACAAACAAACAAACAAACAAACGAGCTATAGAAAAGCAAATTTCATACCAGAGAGGGAAAACATGAAAAAGGCAACAGATATCGGCCTTATATATCAATAAATCGAAAATACTTATAATAGATATGTAGTTACAGGTACAGATATAGCAGGTATAGTTACATACTGATATAGATATAGACGGTCCAGAAGCTGAAGCGCTGCCTTTCCTGCCTCTGTCTCATCCCAGACACTCCCGGGCCTCCGGTGAACTTCCGTTTCGAGGAGGTGAGGAAGAACTCGGTGATCTGCAAGTGGGATCCTCCTCTGGACGACGGAGGCAGCGAGATCCTCAACTACACGCTGGAGAAGAAGGACAACTCCAAGCTGGAGTTCGGCTGGAGCAGCGTCACCTCCACGCTGCGCGGCTGCCGCTACCTGGTGCCCAAACTCATCGAGAAGAAGGAGTACATCTTCAGAGTCGTGGCCGAGAACAAGTTCGGTGCCGGCCCGCCCTGCATCTCCAAACCGCTCATCGCCAAGAATCCTTTCGGTGCGTAGCGCTGAGCTAAGACACACACACATACACACACACACAAACACACACACACATGTTACAGTTTTATTAGGTTACCACTGATAACTAATGCCTTCCTATGGATTCCTGTTATGATTATTAACATTTATACTGGCGGTTGTAGAATATCCTTCTTGGGGCGGGACTTAACGCAGGTAAACCAATGGGATATCAGTTAGAGATAGAAAGACATGATGGGCTTGGTGGAGGGTGGGATTGTTTAAAAATCTATGATGGTTTTATTGGTTGGAGTTTAATATAAACCTACTGGTGCAGCATGAGGTTAATGTCAAAGACACAGGAAGTAAAAGTAATGGGAGTTTGATTAAAAAAATACAGAACAATAAAAATGTTGTGAATATTGTCATTTAGGTGTATATTATGACATGGGGAATTAGCTAACAAAGGGAAGAAATTATTTTTGCCCCTGTGCTCCTCAGATCCTCCCGAGGCTCCTGATAAGCCGGAGATCGATGACATCACCGCCCACAGCATGCTGGTTTCCTGGAACGAGCCCAACGACAACGGCAACCCCATCCTGGGATACTGGGTGGAGCGCCGCGAGATCAACAGCAGCCACTGGGCCCGGGTCAACAGGTTCAGACACAAAACTGGTTCCCACACTGAGACAAACACAGCTGGCACAAAACTACAGATGAGAGCTGGGGAGGCTAGAACAGAACAGAACAGAATGGAACAGAGTAGAACAGAACAGAATGGAACAGAACTGAATGTAATATGTAATATGTATATGTAGATATGCAGAGGTAATTAAAAATACAAAAAAAAACTGCTGAAAAATGTGTCAGTTTACCTTGCACCTTTGCAGTTTATTTCACACTTAAAATATTCAGCCACGAACAGAATAGAATAAAAAAGAATAGAATTGAATATTATGTATTATGTTGTAATACATATTATAAGAAGTTCATTCTTCCATGGGAGGACAGTTCTGACAGTATAAAATTACATAGATAACGCATCGTGTAGAACAATAAAAGCATAATAGAGACTGTTGAAGCTTGTGTCACACAGATGTCAAGTGAAGCGTGTGTGTCTGAGTGTTTTCCTGTTGCCTGCTCAGGAACCTGGTGTCCGACACAGAGCTGAACGTGGAGGGGCTGCTGGAGGGGCTCACCTACATCTTCAGAGTCGCAGCTGAAAACCAGGCCGGACCCGGGAAGTTCAGCATCCCCTCCGACCCCAAAACCGCCCAGGCGCCCATCTGTACGTCCCACATCCTCCCGCCTGTCTGTTTCACCACAGCTCGGGCCAGCTTCAAAATTAGTGAAATACTTTTTCCATACTGTGCTAAAATGACACACATAGATGTTCTGTATCTACTGATTCACTGAAGCTCCATCACACTTATATTGAGTGAAATAATCAAAGCCAAGATGCCCTTGTTTTATGGCTGCAGCATTACATCAAATAGAAAATATCTACATGTCTTGTGCATCATTTTATACACATTTCCCTGGAATTCAGCAGGACAGATTTGGGATCTTGACTAGAATTTAAAATAAAGTTCAGCCCTGTCATTTGAAATGCCGAGCGTCTGACGTGTGGCGTGTCTCTGGCTCTGCAGTGCCTCCTGGGCCTCCTGTTGCCAGAGTGGTGGACACCACCGACCACTCCATCGAGGTGGAGTGGGACCCGCCCGTCGACAATGGAGGAGGAGAGATCCTGGGATACCATGTTGACAAGGTCGGTGGTCCTGTGCTCCTTTTTGTTTGTTTGTTTGTTTGTTTGTTTCATTTTCATTTTAATCTCAGGCAGCATTCCACAGAGGAGCTTTTCTGCTAGTTATATGTAGTCTGATGTTTCACTCTGTGGTTCCTCAGGCCATGGCCGGTACCAAAGACTGGTCCAGGTCCACTGAGCGGCCCTGGAAGACTCGGGCCTTCACCGTCTACGGAGTCAGAGAGGGAGCCAAGTACCTGGTGCGAGTCATCGCCTGCAACGCCGCCGGAGAGGGAACGCCGGGCTTCACTGAGTCCGTGTTCGTCAGGAACCCTGCAGGTCAGAGATTTGAACTTCTGAACATCTGATGGTATAAATCATAGGACTGCATTTGACTTTACTATTACCTAATCTAATCTAATCCTTATAAATTTTATATAATCTAATCTAATCCAAGATAATCTACTCTAATCCTTCTAAATCTAATCTAATCCAATCCAATTTCATGTAATTTAATCTAATCTAATCCAATTTAAGTCTTCTAAATCTAATCCTTTCAAATGTAATCTAATCTAATCTAGTCTTTATCTAATCTCGTCAAATTCTTATAAATCTAATCTTATCTAATCTAATCCTTCTAAATCTAATCTAACCTAATGCCTCTGAGTCTAATCTAATCTAATCTAATCCCTCTAAATCTAATCTTCTAAACTTAATCTAATCGATGGATGTTTACCAGCAGAGTTGTTAACCAGCAGCGGAGAATAAAGCTGTTTACATCAGATGTTAAATTCCCTTTTACTGCATCTAATCTTATCTCTGTTGTCGGTTTTCTGTTGCTTGTTGCCGGTTGCTCGTTGCCGGTTGCCCTCTACAGAGGTGCCGGTGATCGAGCTGGACCTGTCCATCAAGAACGGCGTGATCATCAGAGCCGGAGAGACGCTCCGCCTGCCCGCCACGGTCACCGGGAAACCGAAGCCATCCATCACCTGGGTGAAGGACGACGCCAAACCGGACAAGGAGCGTGTGGAGATCCAGGAGGAAGGCAACGACAGCATCGTCACCATAAAGAACGTCCAGAGGAAGGACTGCGGGAAATACCAGATCTCCGCCTGCAACCCCAGTGGCATCAAGTCCGCCTGGACCAGAGTGGAGGTCATGGGTGAGTTCAGATGCTGATATCTGTGTCTTCAGAGCAAAATGTTAACAGGTTACACTTTGGATATTTAGCTGATGATGTCAGCTGTGACCCAGCGTGACTTTGACTGAGTTTAACAGCAGAATCACTTCCTGGATCACAGATTGGCACAAATAACCAAAAACACACACTAAAGTGCACAGTATTCAAAACAAGTTCAAGACATTAAGAGATCCAGAATTACGGGAAAAGGCCATCTTTAATAAATTCTACAATAATTCTATAGGCGTTTAAAAAAATCGGCTCTTTCAAATTTGCAGCTGAAATGTTTTTAAATAGATCCATGTTTTTAAAAAGATCACAGATGTGAAGTGTGTTCTCAGTATAATGTGTGTCATGACGCCTAATGACCACTAGGAGGCAGACTGTGAGTGAGTGAGTGAATGAATGTATGAATGAATATAACAGTGAGTTAGTTTGTGGCTCCACGAGGCGTACAGTACAGTTTTGTTTTCTTGAGCGACTCCTCTCTGCCCCCCCCAGACGTCCCCGGGCCGGTCACAGACCTGAAGCCTGTGGTCGTCACCCGGAAGATGATCTTCCTGAACTGGGACGACCCCGAGGACGACGGAGGCAGCGACGTGACAGGCTTCATCGTAGAGAGGAGAGACGCCAAGATGCACACGTGGAGGCAGCCCGTGGAAACCGCCTCCTCCAAGTGCGAGTGCGTTGGCATCATGGAGGGACAGGAGTACATGTTCCGTGTCATCGCCAAGAACAAATACGGCATGGGCCCGCCCGTCGAGCTGGGACCCATCCTGGCCGTGGACCCGCAAGGTGAGGAGGAGGGGGAGGAGCCAAGACCTGGTTTGGAAATCTGACACCAGACATGAGCCAAATTCCTTTCATTAAGGAATATCAGCAGATTTGCCTGTGAGATTGAATCTGGACTGTAATTTTAGCATGATGCAGCAGATGTCAGTGCAATCAAAACTCTTAATGCTTATATGGTCAAAATCTGAGGTGTGACACATTAAATGGTTATACGTTTTATTTATATAGCACTTTTCTAAAAATACAACAACAGGAAATAAGAGTGAATGAGACGGAAACCAGGCTTTAGAATAAAGATAAAATAAAATAACCGGAAGCAGACAGACAGGATTACAAACAAGTAAAATGGGACATAAATTAACAAAAATGTTCTGGAACCTGAATGCATCACTAGCACATATGATTCCTTTTATTTATTTTAAAAAATATTTTAAAATCACTACTTCGGCCTGTGAAACTGTCCATGAAAAAAAGATAGAAAGAAATTGATGCTGTGTTGGAATGCATTTCGTTCTTTAAGACATGGAATCCAGGCTTTCAGGAAAAAAAATGTGTCTTCACAGGCCAAAGCAGCATTTTTTTAAAAATCTGGAAGAAATAAAGGGAACTTGTTTTAGGTTTCAGAGGATTAGGAAATGAAACTGATCTGGGTAGGACTCTCATATGAACGGTATTCTTTATTTGAGGTATACACATATGTATGTTTTGTTCTGAATTATTTTATCCCCCC
>OMKZ01024806.1:4311-18338 GCA_900302535.1 Neoniphon sammara
GAGCAGCTGCCACAGGTTTTTAATGTTTTTTGTCTGCCTTTCCCCCTGCAGCAGGAGTCAAACCCCATTGCTCAGATCTGATCTTATCCACAGGAACTCGTGAAATGAATGTACTGTGGCTCAGTGATCAGATGAATCACTTCTGTAGCTGGAGGAGTTCAAATTTACCAGGAAACAAATCTGAGAATCTGACCACACTGTAATCGTTTAAACAATGACAGTGTGACAAGAATGATGTAAATGGTGTTAATGGTTGAAATGTATGGGTTTTCATTTAAGATCTCATCTTCAGTGAAGATGGGAAAATGTCAGAGGGTGAATGAGGTTTAGCACAGAGAAACAGCTTAGTCCCAAATGTCTGAGAGCACCACGTACTTGCATATAGATGAGACATGATATCAGTTAGTAGGAGATTCTGCAACCGCTATTAATAGCAGCGTTTTAGGAGCTATGGGATGTGGAGGAGGCAAAGAAAATCATGCAAAGCATCTACATTTCCTTGGGACACTACCAGAAGATAAAGCTGCTTCCCAGGGAGAATACTGAAACAGTAGAGGTCTGAATTGTAAATGCTTTACATCTTAAGTAAATATCAGAACATTGATCCTCACATGGGGCTAAATTTAACTCTAAATGAGCCCTTTGTCAATGTAGTATTCAAGACTTGCACAGCTACAATTTATGGAGTGGAGGCACTATTTTAATTTCCAAGGAGGCACATGAACTACAAAAATAAAAGGTACTTTTATCCATAGTATTTGCTAGACAGAGGTACTGTTCAGGGACATTGCTTTAAAAAAGGAAAGGACCATAGAACATCAACAGATTATATGTCTGTCATAAATATCAGTTATAAAAAATTATACAGAATATCCTTTGGTTGTTTAGAGGTCATGGCAAACTTACCTCAATTATCTCCCATCAATGTGGGAAAAGTGTGAAAAACTTCTCTGTGAAACCTGAACGTTGCTACACACAGGTAATTCCATCTTGTGAATACTGAATACTTCTGTCATGTATGAAAAGGATGTATTTGCTTTTCCTAATAACAATGCACAGTATGTGTATAACATTGCATGTAATGCATTTGTATAAAGTAATGTATAGGTATGAATACATTACTTATGTATGAACAGGTAGCAGCTTCGTATATGAGGTCTACCACGGCCAGAAACTTGTTGAGGACATCACCTCTCATTCATTTTGTTACACCTCTTCCCTCCCTCTGAATCCTCTTAGAGAGTGCTTTATTATTCAACCCGGCATACACCTAAACTGAACGGAGCACTTGGGCATTAACAAGAAGCAGACCAAAAACCTCTTTGAGGTGTGAATGCGAAACATAATTGATGTTAATACATGAATTTTAATTGATTACAATCACGTAAATCAGTAATTTTTGTGAACGTACATGCTGGCTGAATATTCACAAGATGGAATTACCTATGGTGCCTATGCAACTTTAAAGGTTCACAGAGAACTTTTTCACATTTTTTGAACATGAATGAGAGTGAACTGGAATAAGTAAGCCTAATTTATTCACTTTTCACTGGGTTTATTGTAATGGAGTAAGCTGGAGCTCCACAGTCAGCCCTCACATATCTTCCTCCAACACCGACTCGAGGTAATCAACATACTGAGGTATTCTCTGAAGAAAAAAAAAAAAAAAAAAAAAAGGTTTTATGATTTTATGAGCAATGTGCACAATCATTGTAATTGCAAAGACTGAACTCCACTCTTACCGTACCAAAACATTGCATGTTTTGTAATGCACATATTTGCGTGGTGCTACAAATGGAACAGTAATTAAAATCAAAGCTACATGATTGCTGGGCCAAGTTGAGCTGACAAAATGTTTCTATTCAAAATGTATTTTGAAGTGCACTTCCTGTGACGATGTCAGTGTCTTAGAGATAATGGGGAAAGAGTGATCCTCACATCCCAGAGTTCAATATGAAGTCGAGATCCATCCAGCTCAAGCTCAGCAGTCGTCTTCTGAGACAGAGATAACCCTGCAGCGAGCTGGGATGAGACCCAACCACAAGCTGCTGGAGAGGCACAGCTTTACTCTACTGTATCGTCTAATGGGATTATCAATTCAGCTGCTTTGAATAAGAATCACATTATCTGAATTTAGAGTAGATCCTCCATGGAGCTGTATACTTCAACAAATACTTCAACAAAGGCAACAAAGGTTGAGTATTAAACTGCTCAGACAGACGTTTACGATCATGCACAACATTCACAGAGCTGGGGCTTTGCCCTGCTTTTCATCCAAACTACACTTGGGGATGAAGTAAATAAAATTCTATTTAACTGATTTGTTTTCATGGTGATTTAATAGCAGCCACTTTACAATCCATGGAAGAACAGTTTCATATGAATCTGAGATTTATGACTGATGGGATAGGATCCTGCCATATTTATTGTCTTCCTGTCTCTATAAATGTCTCTGTTATGTAACATCCTACAGATACAGTGCATATAGGTTATATCACTATAAATCTTTTTGAGATCTCTTTTATGTACAGCATTTTGTTGTAACATCCAAGTCAATCTGTACTTTTTCCTTAATGTCTCCTGTGTACAAGCCTGTTACAATGCTATCCAGTTATCATCAGACACATTACAGCAGCTAACAATTTAATTCACTCTGTTGCAAATCAGTGATGAGTCCAGAGCAAGCCTAACAGCCTTTGATTTCATTTGAACACACACTGCAGTTTCCTCCAGTCAGATTTTGTAAAGACGAACCAAACAGACTGGAGGCTCTATCAAGAATCAACTGCAGCTTCTGCACTGCAATGGATTTTCTCATATGGATCAGCTTTAGCTATTATTACCTCTGCCAACAGAGCTGGATGGGGCTGTGTTTTCACCCCACTCTGTTTGTCTGCTGGCTTGTTTGTTAGCAGGAAAAAGTTAGGAACGGATTTGAATGAAACTCGGTGGAAATATTGGTCATGGGGCTAAGACAAACTGATTAACTTTTCACATCGATTCCCCAAAGTGGGGTGTGGCAGTGGGCATGATTAACTTTTGGTGAAGATCCAACATGTGGAACTGGAATATCTTAACAACTGCATAGTGTTAGTGGAGATTTGTGCTCTAGTGGGTGCTTTCCAGTTCACTATGGAACAGTATGAATTTCTCAAAGTAATATACCATGCATCGTACTATGGGAAGACTTTTATTCATTAATTAATTCATTCATTCATTCCTAACCAACTGCAACCAATTAAAATAAAATCATTACTTACATTTTTATGGACATTTGTTTACTCATTTTTACCGTGGGTACCACGGTAAAAATATGCAAAAAAAAAAAAAAAAAAAAATGCAAGTCGATATAGCAAATATATTTCTCTCCAATGAGCATGTCACCATGCACACTCCGGCATAAAGGTTAACTGTAGCTTGTTTCTGCTTCTCTTTGAGGAGGATTTTGAGGCACATGAAGCCAGGGATTTGAGTCTTTCATGCAGTGAGAGAAGCATTATAATGGTGAGTCACTGCTCCTTCACTGTACAGAGGGAATACTCTGTAAAAAATTCAGAGTTTGGGGTCATGAATGGCCAATAGCAAGCCAGCTGACAGCTACTGTAGGCAAGCCAGGAAAGCAATCCTCGATTCCCCTGCTGCAAAACAAAACAGACATTTGACTGAAATATATTATGAAAGCTGAGGTATGGGATCAGTGAATCACTCTCTTTTGAGTTGCGAGCTGAATATAAATATCTGCACTCAGAATTCATTTTATGAAACTAGCATCCATTTGGACTCTACAGTAATTTCTGTCATTCTGTCCTTCTGTTTCTGCCTCCCTTTACATCTGCTGCTTCCTCCACTCCTCTCTCACCACTCCCCTTTCCTCTTCTCCTCCTCATCTCTTCCCAGTAAGCTGAAAGGCCCTGAATCATGCAAGGGATATTTTTTTTTTTTTGAATCTTTAAAGCAAGGTAGATAATTGATTGTACAAAAGGAATATATGCATCAGCTGTATGCATGTACATACAAGATACAACATAGGCATTTCAAATCTCTTAAACAGCATAATGTATCTGTACCACCAAAATAATGCGTGAGGCTAGGGCTAGTTTGCAGGGGGGGGTGATGCACTGCCATTTTAAGTGGTTTATAAAGGGTTGCCAAGTCTGATAAAACATGCTTTCACACTCCATCATATTTAATTTTTTCATGCTGCATCACATCTCTCATGAGAGCAGGGTATGTCAGGGCATGTGCATTCTTCCAGTTTGGCAAAACCAATCTATGAATCTACATGCTAAAAGTGTAATAACATCATATAATGCAATTAGACTGTCTTAAGCCAGATCTACTGACACTTAAATCAGCAATCTGAGAATCTGGAGTGATGGGTCTGTCAATGATATCTGACAGTGACTGAGATAAGCCTCTGCCAATATGCTGTTAATGAAGGGCAGTGCAAAAGCATGCGCGATAATAGTGTCTCCCCGCAGCTCCCACATGAAAAATCGACATCAGGAAACATTCTGCAGAGCTTTTTCTTGAATAAATGTAACTGATGCAACACTCTGAACTGTCAGGGTTTGAGGGCATTTTGCTGTGTCGCAAACCGTCTATTGGCCTCAAAAAATGACTGTTGCAATTTACTAAAATGGCACAAAGAACCTTTAGCACATATATTTAAACCAAAGGAACAGTCGCCACTGTTTTTGCTTTTGTCTCATTAGGTATGCAGTTATGAAAGTTTCCCTCTCAGAATGCAAGATGCTGGGAAGCGATTACTATAATGAACCACCTATTATGATTTATCAAGGCTGATAATAATGACCCACTCAGTGATTGCACATGCTGTTTAATGCCTGTGAAAAGCTCGTCTGTGATTTTTGTTCAAAGACAAAGACAAGTCATGCCTTCGCTCCTTTATGCCAGTGATGGAATGTATTGCTCCTCTGACTGTGTTAACTGTCTGAAATGCTAATCCACAGTCGTTATGCGAGGGCACCAGATTTCAGTTTTGTAGTACATGAATGTCTTTGTTAGTTCCTCAGCTGAAACCTCCAATTCTGCCTCTGTGAACCTCTCATTTCCATCCCATTCGTTTGTTGGCGACATCATGCTGTTTCCTGACAGAAAGATGCATGCAAAAAAAAAAAACAGAAAAACAGGTGATTTTATCTGCCAGTCGTGTGTTAATGCCAGTTCTTAGAAGAGAGGTTGCTAATTTGGCCATCGTGTCACAAAATACAGGGTACTTAGTGACTCTCTTAGTAAATCTGCCCACATGTCTGATACAGACAAAGAGGAGTGCACTTGCATTTGTGCTTCTATCCAGAGCTCCTTATTTCCATTTGCCAGGTTGCTTTTAAGTCTTCTAGGGAGGTGGTACCCTTTAAGTTGGAAAATCATACATAATTGATGTGCCAACTTTCTTAAATGGATGAGATAAGAAGAGAGATTGCATTATAAGACAACTTATTTATTTAGCACCTTTCATACATAAAATGCAGCTCAGGTGTTTCACAAAAATAGTAAAAATCTTACAGAGCCTACTATGAAAGTTAAAGAAAGATTAAGATATAATGAATGATAATGATTGTGAAAGCAATAAAGCATAAGAAAAACAAAGGTTATAATAAAAAAACATAGTAAAAGCTAAAGTAATGAAGAGGTAACAACCAATGGATTAAAATCAGATAAAAATCAAATGAAAGAGGAGCCTTAATAAGACATGTTGCTAATTAATCCAGAGCATTAGATAGAGATGTCATATTTTTTCTAACAAATGTGTATATTCAAATATAACTGACAGTTGTTTTATATGATAGAAAGACTTTAATAAATAGGTTTTTAAGGAATTCTGTTCCATATGTGGACCATAGTGTTTGAGAGAGATGGGCCAAGTGAGTGAAAGGCAGAGATGGGAGCCAGGAGTGAACCAGAGTGTCATTCAAAATACTCCTTGATCTGGGTCCAGATTTTTAGTGAGTGTGAGGCAGCTGGACTGTTTGTGTGTGAGTGCAATGGGCAGTGCAGAGAAGATCAGCGCTGGTGAAGAAGAGGAAAAACATTATTTTTCGACACACAGCCGGGCAAGTATCTGATCTTGGAGCCAGTAGGACGGGCATGCCCAGTAATAGAACTGGAGATGGAGTAGCCCAATTCCCTGCACTTACTCTGGCCCCTTGCTGAACTAACTCCAAGGTCTTGCTTATTTGTGGAGTCTTTTTGTTCCAGATAAAGACAGATACAGCCTTGTCTAAGTTTCTGAAGAAAGTGTTATCAATAAAGAGCGGAATGCACTGGGATAAAAATGAAAACTTAAGAACATTCATTTTCTTTTCTTTTTTTTTGGCCAGCTAGTAAGGAGATTGGTATTATATTTACTGGAATGTGTTCTGAGGGCAGCACTGCATGGTTTAGGCTTAAGGTTAGGGTTAGGTTGCCCTCAGAACACATTCCAATAAATATAATCCCAACCTGCAGCTAGTAAAGGCGATGACACCACTTTTCAAGATCTCTCTCAGTTTGTTTAAACAGTTTTAAAAAGTTTGAAACAGATTTCTATACTTTTTGGCCGGATCGTAACGGCTGGGCCAGTCTTACAAATGCGAACGTCTGTATGTGCCTGACTGACTGAGTGATGAAGTTACACTATTGGTCGGCCGCTTGTTGAAGTCTCCCCATTGAATCAGAGCAAACAGTTTCCTGTTACGTCCTAATGATTTTCGTGAAATGCTAATCATAAAGAACCAATTACACATTTTGTTGCATCTACATAAAATTAAGACATTTTACAATTTTTCGTTATTTGTGAAGATATATTTACATTTATGGCCTTCTTTCCCACACCGGCAGCCATACTGTATTTACTCAAATAGTACATGGGGCCTATATTTACCTCAACTTCAGAGGACACCAGGCCTTTATTGGAGTCAGGCTTTTATTTGAGAGAGGCCTTTAATTCTAATCCCCTCTGATAAGTATATTTACTCATATTTTAGTATGAAGCCAACTTGCTTTCTGATCTGCTTCCATTTTTTGGGCTGACCACCCCAAAAATATTGATCTGTCAAATTTTTTCTTCCCTCTGCTGGTCTCTGGAGACCGCTGGAACATTGGCACTCAGTGCGCTTATTTTTGCCCCTCTCCCAGTCAATTGTTTTCTCCCCTCTCCTGTTTTTTTTCTTATTGTTTGATGTTGTTTGGATTAGGCCATTGACTGCAGCTCATTCCAAATTTTTCACACGCTAAGAAGAGAGTAATACATACATGGCAATACACACATGGTCCAACCATATACTAGGTTTTGACCTAGTCTTGTTTGTGTTTAATTTAGTGGCAGTGACACCTAAATATTTCAACTGGTTGGAAAAAAATTAAAGGAACAGAGCTAACTGTTTGTTGTAGGTCTAGGTGGATTAATGTCAAGAGATACACTTGGTCACACTGAGATTGTACTCTGAAACGAACACAAACACAAACCTTCCCAGTATTATCAAGTATAGTATAACAGCAGGTATAAACAATGAGGGTTGAGAGAGGTTACTAGTGTTCCTCCTACCCCTTTTGATCACTTGCATACCGTGAAAGTGATTCAAAAAAGCATGCTGCAGCACAAAATATACCACCTGCTCTTGTCAAAAGGTATATTGAAGAAATTAATTATAGAATAAATTTACATTATTAAAAAAAACACAGATAATGTTCCTTTGTGTCCTAGGGCATTAATTATGATTGGACAAACATGAAACGGTATAATAAATATAACTCATACACTGGCTTTGCAATTATGATTACCACTTGGATTGCAGTAATAAAATCCGGTTTCCGCCTGATTCAGGTTATCATGACGACATTGCAAGCAGCAGCAGGAGTGCATCCTTTTGAGCTATTTTTCGCCACTTTGTTCTCTCAAAACACATTAGAATTAAGATTTTCTATCCACTGCTCTGACACATCTATGCAGTTTATTGTACTTAGACATGGGCATGGACAAGGTATTAAATTTGTAATGGTTAATTAATATGTTGGTTTTGACTGGCTGTCAGTGGGGCTGCAGCTGAGAACAACACAGCGGTTGCGTGCCCGTGTCACATTAACTGGTAATTTATGAATTAGTTAAACTTACATGGTCACAGATTTTGCTTGCAACTATTGTTACCAGTTTTATAAATGAGCCTCTTTGTGTTCTTTTGCTCCCGTCACGACTGCATTTTAAGTAGGTACAGCTTGAAAAGAAATTGCAAGCGGTTTGATTGCCACTGCAAAAAGGAGGAGAGAGAGAGGGCAACCTTGACTGATGGAGCAACTACGTGGGAAATAGCTGGATTTGAACCCATTTGTGTGTACAGATACCAAGTGTAAAGTCATTTAACCCATGAATGGAGCCAGGGAATGTCCAATAGCAAGGCAGAATGAGTGTTATAAAGACATTTTAAAAGTCTCTAGCCCACTAGATTTTCAGCATTACATTTCCTATATAGCTTGTGATATTTCTTCAGTCTTAAGAGGCACCTAAGAATTCCTTGTGTTCCAAAATAACAGAGGACATGGTCAAATCTTGAAGAAGCTCTCAGTTAATTCCACATCACCACCAGATCTTGCAGTATATAAATATGAATAGTATTTACCCTTTTCAGTTCTTTCTTCCTGGACTAATGTGACGTGATCTCTGAGATTTTTTGGATGCAGCGGACTCCTTGATTTCATAACGCCGCTGTCCAGTGAAAACCTTGTATCTCCAAAATGTCAACTTTTCAAAAACTAAGAAAAACAGTCTTGTTTTTAGCTTGATGACTGAACATTTTTCAATTTATAAAATTTGCTTTGTAAAGGTTTCATAACCCCAAGGTTTGTAGAACTTTCTGAACCCACAGAGGAGGAGGTCAATACGCAAATCAAGCTAAAACATGAAAATCACCAAAATTGGAGATACAAGCTTTTGACTGGACAGTCACGATAAGTGAAAATTCTTATTGCTCTTTTACCATGTTAAGAGAATCTATGCTGTGCTTGTCTGAACTCCCTGTTCAGATACAACGCGCTGTTCGCACATGATCCGTCATCACAACACGCGTCAGAACCAACACGTCCAACTTTAAGAGTATTTCTGAGTTCTGTTGGGTCGACTTCTTCAGTTTAGTTCCTCTTCCTCTGCTTGCTCTCTCTCTCCTGTCGCCTCTCCAGTGTCTCTCTTCACTTTCTTCTCTCTCCTCAGCCTCTTACTCGTCTCCCTCTTCAGGATCTGGTGGATTCTCAGGAGCAGTTGGGCAGCTGACGATGCCCCCACATTTCCACATGGCAATCCCACAAACTGTGCATTAGGTCAAAAAATGCAACAGGTGCGTTTGTCAATGCCATGCTGAAGAGTGCTTCGGCATCAAGTATTTGACGGACGTGAATAGTGTGAACAGATGCCCTGACGTAATGCATGCTGTCTGAACACAGTGTGATTGTTTCTGAGGGGAAAAGGAGAAGTGTGATCCTTTTTGTATAAATCATATAGGGAAAGAAGTGAGGGAATACTGATTATTTAATTAAAGAATTGGATCGGATGAGTACTTTCGGCAGCTCTTTACACAATCCTGAAATATGATTACAATTAGAAAGTGTCTATCGTAATATAAGCCTTAAGTGCTTCTCACGGGTTTTAGGGACTTTTGGTGACTCACTTGTTTAAAATCTAATTTCATTTGACTTTTTATAAATTCAATAAATGTCTTATTGTTTAATAAATTATTGTCAAATCACCAAGTCCTGGATGTATATGTATAACAAAATGCTAAATAGTAAACTATAATCACATAGCACATTTCCTTCATAATCACAGTATTTCACTGGCGAGAGGAGTGTAGAGTCAGTCAAAAAATAATCAGTCCTGCGATAGGAGTGTTGTACAGATTGAGAAAGATTAATATTTATGCTGGTTAGGGCACATAAATCTCCAGGGGTCTATTATGTTGAATGCATTTAAAATGTGTGGGCTATGCTCACTGATTTGGTAAGTGCCTGTGGTTGTTTGATGATCAGTCTAGTGCCAGATCCCTTCCTACAATCTGCAGGTGGGTGTCAACTTGTGTGCGTCTTTCAAGGTTGTGAGCCTTTGTGCGGCAGTGAGGCAGAACTGAGGTTGAGCAGCGAGTTTTTGCCGTTCAAATTTTCACTAAAACTCCTTACAAACTTGAATACAGCAGCTTTAATTCCACCTTCATTTATTCAAATTCTTGTTAAAAAGCATTAGTGCTGTCCACCATTTATAGGAGTGCTATGCACTGTTGAAAAGCAGCAGGGTCACAGTAATGTCAGCAAAGTTGTGAATTACTTTAAACTTAAAACAGTCAAGCAGCTAATTGTACTGTTTGCAGAGCAAGTGTTTGGATGGGTGACGGCCACAGAGCTACTTACAATACCAGTAATTTAATCGGGTACTTGAAGAAACACCATTTGAAGGAGTACAGGCAGTTCTCACAGTGGCTCCCCAGAAGTCTGTAGGTAGTAAACATTAGAGAATGTGCTGGAAAATTAAATAATGAGACAGCAACAAAGGTAAAGAAGAAGTAGGGGGAAAAAAAGATTATTTATATAAAATTCATGTCCAGTCCCTCTTGGGAGTGGAAAAAGTGGTTTTGGCCATTTAACAAAGCATTTGTAACAGCTCAGACTTTGCCCTCCTGCTACTGTACAACAAGGTACGTTAACACCTTCTGTACTGTTTCACAGATGAAACTACGACTCTAACAGGATTACTCTGCATCACCCTGAACACGGCAGGTGAGAGCAGGAATTAGAGGAATGGAGGGGGAAAAGAAAGAGGAGAGAGCTGAGTGCTACAAGCATCTGACATCACGTCTGAGAATTGGGACGGTTTTAAATTCATGTTTGATCATACATGTTGCATACTGGCTCAGTACTATGAGATCAACTGACTGCAGACAGTTCCATAGAGAGTGAAACTGCCATTTGTTACACAGACATCAGATGGCCGTTTGGCTGCTGTGCTCATTTCACAGCAGTCAAATTTAATGCTTCCAAAATATTGGACTTATTGAATCTTTGAATGTTTGTATTTTTTGCTTAAACTACGGCTCTTCTTTGCAGTATTTGTGGTCTTGCTGAAATGCTGATCTTGTATAAGTCAATTTTTTTTGGAGTGGTCGATTCAAAAAGTGGAAGCAGATCAGAAAAGAAAGAGGCTTTGTACTAAAATATGAGCAAATATACTTATCAAACAGAGGGAATTAGAATTTAAGGCTGCTCTCAAATAAAAGCCTGCCTCCAATAAAGGCAGTTGGGGCAAATAAAGGCCACTAATTGAGGAAATACGGTATCCTGGGGATTTCTCAACAAAAGGCCAAGATTTTTCATTATGAATTTTTTTTCTTTTTTCTTTTTCATAAACTGAGATTTGGGGATTTGGTAAGGTATTAAAAGACTAATGAGTCATCTGCATAAGACAACAGATGAAACTGAAGGGCAGAGATTGGTTGTCTTAAGCATTAACTGTCTTAAGAACAAAGCACACCAAAGGACTTTTTAGAAACTCTTTATGATGAAATGACTCACTTTGAGAGAATGTTAGACTTTTAATGCGTGTTTATTAATCTGTTTTCTAACACTGACAGTTTGAAGGAGACTTAAATTCATTTTGCCACTGCTGTAAAACAATTTCTGGTCGGATAGTTCATGACAGAGATGGTGGGCAAACTCTTCCTGAGGAATGATGGTTGTTGGTGAAAGAGTGCTATTGTGCTTCTCTCTCTCTATACCTCTGGCTTTATTTCTACACTATCAAAAATATTCCTTTATGTTGAAACTTTAATGAAAAACAGTAGAACTTGAAGTGTTTCTCCCTCAGGTCTGACACAGGTCTGGCATCATTTTAGCTTCAGTAACCCCTCTGTATACTG
Source organism: Neoniphon sammara (assembly GCA_900302535.1). NCBI lineage: Eukaryota > Metazoa > Chordata > Actinopteri > Holocentriformes > Holocentridae > Neoniphon > Neoniphon sammara. Next base: position 16,206 of record OMKZ01024806.1, read on the forward strand.
AGCCATTCTGTTACTAGGACAGGGCAAATGCATTTCGCTTGTGTATTTGTTCAAAGTAACACGGCTCCCCTTTGAACTCTTTGAAACATCAATTTCTTTTGGCATGGCAGCTTTTATTTCCACCAGCAACCAAATACAAAGGTTTAAGCCCAGCTTCTGTTCCATGCAGTAACTGGTGGCTTAGAACTGTGTTTTTCATCAAACCTTTCAGACCCCCAAGTGTGTTTGCCCTAGGGACACTGACATGGAAATATATTTTGGTTTGTGTTAAGTATTAAACTGTTAAGACTTCATTCTTAAACACTGACAGATTTAAAGGTGACATTAAACATATTGTTAAAATAATCACTATTTTTTTTTATTTTATTTCTAGTAAATGACATTATAGTGAAATAAAAAATGAATGAGCAACTTGGATAAGCTCTAGTGGCCTTCCAGCTTGTTTTGGCCTGCAGTCATGGTCAGTGGTGACTGAAAAGTAAAATAACTGGAATACATAATTTACTTAGCAAGAAGTGAGTGGGCTGATCTTTGTGTCCCACAAAGCATAACAATGAAAATCCAAAAATCAGAAGTGATTCATTTCATTTGTTTTGCGTCATTCATCATTCTGCGCCATACTGTGCACACCAGCTGACAACATGTATGGTATGGAGAGTAGGGCTGGGCGGTAATACAGTAGCGCAGTGTCCCAGGATGGTTAAAAATCAGCTTCAGTATCAATTCATCACCATGATGTCACCATTCCTCTTCAGACAGACAAAAAAAAAAGAAAAGTTGGTAACTGAAAAGAATGCAGGTGCTACAATTTATCTGCATGTCAGGTTTGTACCTTTAATGAAAGGGGAAGCAAATAAAACTGAAAGAAGCTGTGAGCAAAATTTGTATAAGGAAAGTTGCAGCCAAAGAAATAATTTAAATTTACATGGCCATTTCTGAATCAACCACCAGCTAACCTGTTTAAGGACTAATGTGTCGTCCAGTTCAACTCTGTTAGACACTCAGACAGAATGGAATCATATGTACTCTAACACCGTGATGGCTCAGTAAAGTGTGGCGCGATGGTATATAGCAGTAAACACAATAATACCATATACCCCGGTAAAATCTGAGGAAGTTCTATGCATCCCTAGCATAGAGGCTGTGTAAAAGACAGTTACAGTCGTAAAAAAGGAAAAAAAAATGTGTAATTAGGTGTCTAGTCTTTGATGTGGTAAAATGCTACAGAAGTTAAGAAAACTCCTAAGAGAATGGGATGAGTTGGAGATGAAAATGGAATTCTCTATAGGAAAACAGCAACAGACATGTTCACAAGCAAGGGACCAGTCAGGAAAAGATGCACCCTGCTAAAGGTAAGTGCCAAGGAGGGAGCAAAGTGGCAAACTGTGACGGATTAAAACTTATCAATGCATGTCTCCATTTTTAGACAGAGTCAAACAGCCAATAGATGGTCAACCCTCAGAGATTCTCCCTCCAGTGAACCAAATCACAGCGATAGACAAGCCTCAGTGACCAAGACTGAATCCTAGTCCCATAATATAATGTCATGTCAGGGTGAATATAGGGTGTGTGTTAAAACTGTGTAACAGAGTGTAACACGTAGTCCAGCTCAAGTCTAATCACTGTTCTAAATTCATGTGCGAGTTTGATTAATTAATGGAGATTAATTCATCTCCATGTGCAGGCATCTGCTAACCAGATGCCTGCACACTCAGCTGGTGCTGCTTTCATTGAAATATTAACTGACCACTGGACTACACTGAATAGTCAAATGAGATGCTAATCCACCCACCTCCACTGGTTAACTGAATCCAAAGAAACAATTTGATTGTCTCAAAGATAAAAATGTTATGCTCTCCTTCCCCAGAAAACATACTGCTTACCTCGCCTACAGTGATTTAAACACAACTGATAGGTCTTAAAAAAGGTGAAAAAGGTGGCTTGTCCCCTCCGGGTTGGGGGAGAGCTCCTGTCTCAAGTGGAGGAGTTTAAGTATCTTGGGATCTTGTTCACGAGTGAGGGAAGGATGGAGCGTGAGATCGACAGGCGGATCGGTGCAGCGGCCGCAGTAATGCGGTCGCTGTATCGGTCTGTCGTGGTGAAGAAGGAGCTGAGCCGAAAGGCGAAGCTCTC
>OMKZ01024806.1:18602-31343 GCA_900302535.1 Neoniphon sammara
ACGCTGGAGCGACTATGTCGCTAGGCTGGCCTGGGAACGCCTTGGGGTCCCCCCGGACGAGCTGGAGGAAGTGTCCGGGGAGAGGGAAGTTTGGGTGTCCCTGCTCAGACTGCTGCCCCCGCGACCCGGCCCCGGATAAGCGGAAGACAATGGATGGATGGATGGATGATAGGTCTTAAGGTGTTGATATTGACATCAGATACATTTACTGCAGTGAGTGCAGGAAGGAGGAAGTGCAATCTAATGACACAGGGCTCACAACATTGATCTTTTCAGACAACTTGTGAAGTTGCTTTGGGCCAAGGACTGGCCTTTTAGGCTTTCATCAAGGTTGTTGAAAGGTTTTGCAGCCTGTTGAGAACATTTAACACCATGGGAATGATGTGTCCTAACTAACTTTGATTCGTTATGAATTCATTTGTGAAAACAGCTGATATATATTCATGGACACTCTGGATTGTCTGCTCCTCCAGTGTTTGATCAGCTGTAATTGTCATAGTTTTGCTGTTTTGTATGTTGTTAAAAGGTTAACGCTCTGCTAGCATCAAAGTGTCCTTGCCAGAGGGTCCAGTTGTTTTGAACTGGGTCAGGATCTACAGAGATACCACACTTAGTGACTGCCGCCTCCAGTCACCTTAAGTTGTAGCTTCACTGTTGAGTTTTTATTATAAACAAAACATCACACCAGCCTTGTAAACAGAAGTCCAGCCACTGGTTCATGTTCTGTTCTCTCTGTCTGAAGGATTCATTTCCCACACTGTTCTATACTCCAGACACAGTATATTTAACTATAACTACAAGTTTAATATTCATCTCAGTGCAGAAGCCATTCCAGTCACATTGCTGCACTCCCATCATAAACCTGCAGCAGGAGTCCCTGAGCCAACTGCTCTGATTTAATCCCAAGTACAGCAGTACACTGATATATGCCCCAGTACTATAGTACTGCAGTACAACATCATTCTCACAGCACCACAGGAACTTATTACAGAGTTTAACCTCCCCTACATTGCAATCAAACACGATTACATCACTTTTAATTTGCCACAAATCCTACCCATTTAATTCCAAGTCAAAATCAATCTAGCAATCAATCAATTTCCTCGTATGATGCACAGAGTGTGTCATAATACAGTGTGTATGTGTGTGTGTGCGCATGTTCATGTGCATGTCAAATAAAATCATATCACGCTTATTGGTCACTTCACTGTATACACAGGCGTGTGTGTGTGTGTGTGTGTGTGTGCACGCGTGTGTGAGAGTGACAGTAAAGACTTACTGTTTGCTCTTAAGGCTTACATGCCGAGGAGCCTCATCATGCGCCCCTCCTCCACCCCCCAACAACCACACACACACAGGCAGCGGTTCAGAGAGCTTGCTCTTACCTAGAAAAAGACAGAAGAAAATGTGTAAATTAAGCAGAAATGCATAAATGTTATTTTACCCTCTTATTTCACAACATTAACAGCACCACTGTGGAAACACTGGAGGCAGTGTCTTGATTTGTTCATGTCAACCATGTAACAACAGTACTTACATTATGGAACAAGCCGTGGCTCTGAATAAATGTTGCCAGGAGTGGTAATTATATTGTTGTAATATTGGCAGAAAGAAATACTCCCTCCTTTCCGTCCCAGACCTTTCAACCATTACAGACGTAATGTCACACCAGATTAGTCCAACAATAGTTCAGTAAAGGCCTCAAGTTGCAATCAGCTATGAGAGCAGAGCAGGTTCCTCTCATTGGACTGAGCTGAGTCCACATGGATTTACATCCAGCAGTTTAACATTGCATGCAAAGAGAAACACTGACTGGACTGAATTATTCCTGAGAGTTCGGCAATCAGTAAATTTAAGCTCTTATATTTAAGTGTTTAAAGGCTTTAAACCTTTTAGCAAATTGACTCAGGCATAAATGTTGTTAATCTAATTCAGATTAGATGCCACCGAATTTAACTGTTATCTAAAAATGATGCAAAAAAGCACAGTGCAATCGAACTAAAAGCAAATCAATTCAGGGGAAACTGTCCTTGAGATGCAGAGGGACAGAAAACAGCAACCATTTTTTTAACTGACAAGAAAATAATTCGATTTTGACTTCAGTGGCAAAATATCTTCTCTGCATTTAAACCCATAGCTTATTAAGATTCACAGAGCACACTTTGAACAGCTGCTGAATTCAGTACACAGACTACAGTCAGCTATTTTTGTTAATGTGGTTCTTGGTGCAGATTGTTTGTTTCTGTTTGGGCAAAGTTGTTAGGGATGTTGGAGCAAAAAGATTGAAAAGATTGTAAAAGACTGAAGTGTGAGATATGAGCAGAGATGTGACAACACTGTAGATACTTCAGACCTAAGAGCAAGGGTTCGTCATTCTTGTGCTCATGATTTTTAGCATTGATGCTGATAACTGTAGTATATGTAATTAATTATAAACAATTAATGAGCAAACAAGCCCCAAACCATAAAATGCAACTAGAAATTGATAAATCCCCTAGTTTCCTTTTAAACCTTTCAAACTAGGCAACTTTATTGCAATCAAAGACCCCTGGATAACACCTATCCAAGACCAATGAGACTTTGAAGACTACCCAGTTGTCCTTCAAGAATCCTCAAGAAGTCTTTTTATAGTAAAATTCATATGCTCATATATAATGTTCAAGGTAAAACACACACTTCCTGGGGAGAAAGAGGGCACAATTAAGGAATTGGTGATTTATAGACAGTGCATCATACACATGACTGTAATTTTAGCAAATTATATCTAAACCAAATGAACACAAAGAGAGATTGTAATGTCTTAGTATACATTTTTTAAATAAAGTCATGCTACATGTGCCATGTTTATGTTAAAACATTCAAGGTTTACCTGGTAAAAAATAAATGACTTATAGATCTTTTCCACAGCTGCCATTTTGACATGAAATTGTAGGACAAACACAGGTGTTACTAATGATACTAATGAAGGTTCTGCTCCATTTAAGTGTAGCAGAGTCTTTCCAGTGAGCCAACGACAGTAGGACCCTGGCTTTGTTAGACCAAAATGGAACAGAACCTTCATTAATGTCATTAGTAACACCTGTGCTTGCCCTATTATTTAATGTCAAAATGGTTACTGTGAAAAAGGTCTGTAGTCATATCAATGCAAATAGACACAGGCGGCATATCCTTTGCAACACATAATGGGGGAAATACTGGCAGATTTGTGACTATAGGACTTATTTGAGTGGGCAGAGTCACTAATTAGCACTTACAAAAATGTGCACTTAGATAGCTATCCAAATTATTTTTGACAGCAAAATTACTTGTTAATAAATTACTTAACCATGGTCTGTTATCAAAGCTGAACAACTGAGGTGAACCAGCGTACCCTGCTGAAACACTGCAAGTACTGGTTGAAACTGGTTGATACCCCTCAATCAACGAAATCAACGAAAGCAATGAGGCAAAACAAATGAAATGGGGTTTGGACAAAGGGTCTAGGACTTAGAGAAACAGAATCAGACTCGGATAACTAAAGATTTCAACTAAGCTCCACAAATCTGCCAAAGTATTGCCTGGCCCTCTGCGAACCATCCACTACAGGAAAAAATAAAAGTAATACTAAATAAATTACAATTACAGTTGAATGCAAATCAGGACTTTTAGAAAGAAGTAGGGATAATAAAAAAAGAAAGAAAAATATGCAAAGTGAGGCCCAGCTCCTCCTGGAAGCATGGTCTCATTAATCAATACCATAATATACCGACGACTCCCTACTACACATTTATAAAGTCTGTCACTGTGCTGCATAAAATACAGATAATCTTGCAATTCCACCCCTAAGCGTAAAGAGAAAAGTGTCATTGAGTTGAGGGAGGTAATTCAAACTGTGTGGAGTGATTTGACATATCTCTATCTCATTCTCCTCACAAAGTGATGACACATCTTACAAAGATACAAATAAAGTTTTTTTTCTCTCTCTCTCTCTCTCACACACACACACATGATAATGCATAACTGATACTCTGTAAATGATATGCAAATTAAAAGGCAAAGAAAATTTATTTATTTTTTTTTTTTTTATACTTTATCTGAGATTTTCAGTTGAATATTCCATTAGGATCTGTGACTCACAATCACAACAACCTGAGAAGGAGTGTGGTTGCATTTGGTTGAGGCTTATTATCCACCTGAATAGCCTCAGTCATTTCAAATATGACAGTAGAAAATAACATAAACACATCCTAACAAAAGCAAATCAAAAAGTGATATGCTGGATTCACATATACAAAAGGACATGATGGACTGCTGAGATGTTTTATTCATGAAAGATGAGACAACCCATTGGTTGGAATTACCTCAAATACGAACACTGATCAAATGAAAGGTAGCAACAATTTCATCTTTCATGCTTAATTGAATCCTAGCAAATTTAAGCGTAACATGGCTTCTCATCTCATACGGCAGCACTCAGCAGGAGTCACTAAACAGAAACAAAGAGTATCCCAGCCTTCAAAAGTAACCAAGCCCCAAACCCAAATGGAGCCTGACATATAACGGTTAAAAGTAAGGTGGCCGGTCTTTGGTGGCAGGTGATGTCCACAACAGGTGGTGACATCATCTGCCACCAAAAACCAGCCGCCCTACTTTTCTTCCTTGTCTCCTCCATTCACCCATTATACCTTTCTTAATTCTTCTATTCTCCATCACCATGTTCTCCATCCTGTTTGTCTCTTTCATTCTCTGCTTATGAAGGAGCATGGCTGTGTCATTAGATTTCTGGCTTTTGTCTGTTAATAAAATGGATTTGTTGATCAGAAAGGTAAACAGGAAAGAACTGGTAGGTTCTTGCAGTGGTACACTCAGGCTTCATGTGCACATTATCATCTACTTAAGATGCAGTTCATCATCACAATGTTGCAAATCAATTTAAACATAAATTTTCTGCAGCTGAGGAGAGCGTTTGCCACAGAAACACTCTGTTGACAAACAGGAACCACCAGCAGAAAGGAAGAGAAGGCTTTTAATTGCACTGGAATTATCAATAAAGGAGAAAATGGAAAGTTGAGCTCTATTGTAGTGTTCCTATTGTTATAGATTAGAGTGTGTAAGGATGCAAAAAACCTTAGTGAGCACCAGCCCTAACCTGGAGTGCCTCTTGGAAGAAACAGAAAAATAGGAGATATGGGTAGATGGCTGGAATTTGGAGTGGCATGGGCTTACTGGCTAGTAAGACAGGCCTCCATGCCAGTCTCAGTCAGCCATCAAAGCCTCACGCGCCTTTGTGATTTTTTGTTCAGTTTTATGTGGTATGTTGGTCTGATAAGAAAGAAAACCTGGTTCCTAAAAAATGTTTATACTGTGTCTATGCACAGCTATAGAATAGTGATTAAGAGCTCAAGGAAGGTTTCCAAGCATCTCCAACCTACACAGGTATGTCCTCTCTCTTTGATTAGTTTTGGGTACCCTTGTTAGGGATTGAGCTGGCTGGTATTCTCAAGAATACCAGAGCAATGGAGCATTTCCCTCACACCTTGTTTATGGTGTGTCAGCCTTCAAAAAACCATGTAGTTGATCAGATTGCAAGAAGTCATGTAATACTTTTTGAATTCATGAAGTGAGTTAGCTGCCTGGATACAAGCTGAGGATAAACTTTCTTACAGCATAATCATCAGACAAAAAGAAAATTACATTAAATTCAATATACCATTAATCTATGAAACTGCCACAGGTGGTTGAATGTGGCATTCAACTTTGTTAATAACAATTTGTTAATAATAACTACCATGTACTTAGTGTGTTTATAAATGCTCTTATGATCACTTATAATGGCTTATTAACATCACTTCAAATGAGGCACTTATAATAATAATCTAAGCCTGTCAGTGCCAAAAACAAGTACTTTTAGTGGATGTACTTTGATGCAGGCAGGATTATGTTGCAGCTGTTTCATGGTTGGCAGTTATAGCATTCTCACTCAATACTGGATTGATTCCAAATGTTTTTGCCCCTATTAATCATTTAGACCCAAAAAGATGGGAAAATAGGGCCTAGGTTTAAAAATACCAGAATTATCCTTTAGCTAACCTTCAATAACAGCCTTCCATTATCTGCTTTGAGCATTATGTTACATTTATGTCTATCACAATACAGGGATATAAAAAGAATAAAACTTTGGATCAATGTTAGTAAGATGTCATATAGTCTATGTGATTATTGTCCACCCTGTTTCAAAAAGCAACAATAAACATAGAAAATAAAGCAGACAATAAATCAACTTGGATGTTTCTTTATAGATATTAGGAATGTAATTGATGTGTTGTACCTACATGAAATATGAGGTTCAGTAGGAGGAGACATAGCTTACATGAATAACACAGTCTTCTTAAATTTGTGAAATCGTTCTGCGTGGATAAGCTTTAGAATAATTTATGTGCGAAAACATTCCAATTTATAGGACATGGGCCACTCGCTTCCTCTCCTCTTTGCGTATTCTCCTCGTTTCCCCCATAACATTTCACTGTGGAGGCAAGAAGGAGCAAAGCGTGGAGAAACTGTTACAAAAAGGAACACAACCACGGTCGGGTTATTTGCCTGCAGAAGCAAGCCCCACCTGAACACCTGAACAAGCCAAATAAAACCTGCAGATGGAGGAAACCAATTTATCAGAGCGTAGCAGGTTAAGTCACTCTTTGTCTTGAGCAAAGCTGAGAAAAAGGAAGGACAGGGAAAACATTTGTTTCTCCTCCTGTGAGCCCTGAGGCATCGACAGTTCATTTTTATTCAGGTGATCTTTGTGTAAAGTATAGAAACACAATGTCTGCATTAATGGAAAAGTGAAGAATGGAGAAAAAACAGTAAATCATTTAAAATGCTTTTATTAGACAAAAGTTATACTGTACTTTAACTGAGACTATGGATGACCCTCTGCGTTTTATATTTAGGCAAGAACAAACAGTTGTTTATAGAGCAACAGTTACCAATCATTTGTATGCTGCCTTTTGGTGATAGTTTCTCATACTAGATAGACCTTACAGATGTCCACTAATGCCTCTCTCATACACACCAGTACTGCATGAGCAAGCTCACCTTGCTGTTGTACAAAACTGCTAATAATCCAGTTTCCATTCAAGACCTAGTTTGATAATCAATAGTAAAGCTGTAGAGAATTTTAATAAAAGGTTGTTTAAAAAAAGAATAAATGCAGCCAAAGAATTTGCAGAGACTCGAGCATTCTAGTATTTCCTCATTCCATTTATGTTGTTGTATACAGGAGCAAATGATTTAGTCTTTCAGAGATTTCTCCTTATGGTAAAAATAACTCTAGGAAATCAATTCCGAATGTGACCTATGACATCCTTATTGACCTCTAGCTACAAGCTCTCTCTAGCCTCTATTTTCAAGATACTGACTTCTATTGTATTTTTCTTCCTTTCTTTCTTTCGTTCTTTCTTCGTTTCTTTCTTTGTTTCTCTTATTGACCTGACCTCTAAGCCATGCCAGGTATCCACAGAGATGTGCAAAGTCTGCCAAACACCCCCACTGTTCACTGCCATCAGCATTAAAAAAAGAAAGCATCCTATTTATCTTCTGCAAGTCTTCTGCAAGTATGCAAACAGAGTATACTGTGCTATCACAGTCCATTTATCAAAACACACACAGCAGGAGCCACTAGATCACATCAGAGCTCTGAGGAGGAGGAAACAGATTTCACTTTGTATTCAGCAGGACTTAATGTTTTGGGATGCTGCCACAGTTTAAAATGGAGCTTGTGTTTTTGTTAATGTGTGTCTCATGTGACATTAATCCCAATCTAAAATCTTAGAAAAGTGGCAGATATTTAGCAGGTAACCATTATTTCCTTTAACAGAAAGTTGTGCAAGTTTACCTTTTTAAAAGGTCTGAAGTGAACTAAATTACATGCTTCAAAGTTAAGACTGACAGTGTCATAAAAACTTGTAAACCACATCCATTATGCATCTAATAAAAACAGTGCTGAATCCAATAAAGGAGGAGCACTCTCATCCCATCAAAGTTAAAATCACTACCGTATGAATAAATACACAGTTGTATTTCATGGTTAGAGTTGGGTACCATTCACATTTGAACCGGTACCAGTTGTTTTATTACTATGCATTATTGAAGTATTGTGGTGATGAGCTACAATACTGTTGCTATATTCTGAATTAATTTTCATTATCATCTATAATATTTAAGCTTTTGTTTTATCAATTTGGGGGGCTTTTGAGCACTTGGAAAACTTCAAACCAATCTGGCAACACTGGCCTACATCCTCCAGCCTGTCACAGTCACCTGGGCGTAGTGTGAGAACGCTATCGTCTGCCTCAGAGGAAGCTTTGCATTTCGCAAACGTAGTAGTCCCACTCTCTCTCTTTCTCTCTAGCGTATACCAAGATGTGCACTTGAAAGAGAGAGAGAGAGAGAGTCGATAAACGCAAGTTGGGGGATGCCGATATGGGGCAAATTCATATAATGGGAAACCCTGTGCAAACTAGGATGTACTTAAAGGCTCATAAGGAATTGTATCAATATTTACTTGAATTCACAACACAGCCTACTCTCAGGATACTGAAATTTGGCACCGACTGATCTAACATGAATAGGTACACGGCCATACAGACATAATTCGGTCGGTAGCCTTAAAAGTACCGTGTTCGGTACCCAACCCTATATGGTGCTCTCTGTATGAATCCATGCAAAATCCAAACATCATACCACTAAAGCTGGGACCACAATTGATCTGTTACACAACCAACCCCACCCCCAGCTTGAAGAGTAAATAAACATATGGCAAGAAGGACAGCTGCAGTAATCTATTCCACTAAAATGCCTATGTGTAAACAGGAGCATGTTGCAATCCTGATGCATATGCTTTTCAATGAGGTGACAGCCACTGACTTCACACAGGAGCCAAAATCCACATTTATAGGTATAACCCAAATATAAAGTGAAGCCAACCACCTGTTAATGATTTATATTTAGTAATAAATGCAGTTTGAGTTGTAAATAGGTGAGCTTGCAGCATCATAACCTGTGCAAATCAAATAAACACGAATATCAGTTTAGGTGAAATTGCAGTGGCAAGAGGGACATCTGTCAAGTCATTTTATTTAGAGAGCACATTTAAATATGACAGCTGTCGGCCAAAGTGCTGTACAAACTGCACAAACATAAAACAGAGCACAAGATTAACAATAAAAGTAAGATAGATTAAAAAAAAACAAGCATAGAACAAGGATAAATCTTATGTGGAATTAAAAGTGACGATGGGAGTTGAGTTGGGATTTAAAGGTGTTAATGGAGGATGCAGACCTGATGGAAAATGGCAGGCTGTGCCACAACCTTGGGATGGGCACAGAGAAAGCCCGGTTCCCCTTCAGCTTTAAGCAAGATCATGAAACATAAAGCAGCAGGGACTCCAGATCGCAGTGTTATTAGAGGCGACGTAATGTCTTTTGCATGCAACAAAATCCCTGACTCTGGCTTTTTCCAGAAATGTGAATTCACCTTAAAAAGGGACACCATCTGGTTTCTCCTGGGAGAAGCCGGTCTTTACTCTCCTCTTCATTATGAAAATGTCAGTGCATCATGGCAGGGAGTGCGTTGCTGTTAAAGCCGAGGAGCAGAGCTGACTGGTCATGATTGAGACCAGTCCCTACCACACCGACTGATAATGTATTCCTCCTAATCCAGCCTCTTTCACAGCTGGACTGTTGCTGCGCCTCCGCTGTGCCAATGCCTCTAGTCATGAATTTACCAAAAATTTGCTGCTTACTCCCAAGTTAGTTTGCGCCATGAGCTTGTTGTGACATTCACAAATATAGAGTCCTTAATCTACAGACTACAATGAGCTCAGAACCAACTGAAACATTTTGGTCAGTTCATTAGACGTCTTCTCTAAGTTTGTCAGAAGGTCACGATACAACGATGATGCTGGTGAAAACTGGGACTGGATGGTATTTCTAGGCTCACATCACCGTCCTATTGTCATCAATGCAGCGCCCACTCATTATAACCAGTTATAGGATGGGGATCGTTATATGTTCCTTTGAAAAGAACATCCCCAATATAAAGTGGAGCAGTGTCATCAGCATAATAAGCACGGTGTTTCTAAGCACATGAATCATAAATGTTTCTTAAAATGAACTGACTCACTATAGAGGTCAACATGAAAAGGAAACACGCATAACTTTTCAAAGTTCACCAGCTCTGACAAACAAAATCAAGACAGCAGGGAAAAGAAATATAAATATAAATCACACTAGAAAAGTAGAGAAAATATAAAGATAGATTTAAGTTCAGATGTTTTTTCTGTTGTAGGTATGCTGTGTGTGGGTGGGAATCGAGGTCTGATTCATTTAAGAGGCTCCAGAATTTAATGGACCTTCTCCTGATTTTAATTAAGAGAGGGAATTGTCCTAGTTCTGCTCTGCATCCGAAGTTTGGGGGATGTCTCTCTCACACATGGAGAAACAGAGAGTCCAAATGGAAGAGAGAGTGTGTGCGAGTGGCAGTATTGACCTGCTGTGACTGTGAGGGCTGGTTTGATTGACAGCCACTCAAGCTGTGTTCAGACATGTGCTTGTTATCCAGAAGCTGCTCATTATAAACTCCACTGTTCTGGCACCACAGCCAGCACTTCATCCACTTGACATTCTGCAACTAGTTTCCTAACTGGAAATCCAAGTCCAGTCAGACAGCTGCTTCTGCCTCAACATTTTACTGTTCAATATGGTGCTGATATTAATAATTTTCTCCCCTGTAACGTGTCCTTATCAACTCCTAAACCACCATTAAATTTTGCATGAGAATAATGATGAGATGAGAATAATCCCATGATTATTATTCACTCAAAAGGTACGTTTTATGTTGGCACATCATTTCTCTCTCTGTGGATGCTGGAAAGTCAAATCCACTGTCAAAGTTTTGAGGTATGTCAGACTGCTCATGTTTATTTTACTTGATTCAAAGTCTACTGAATCAAGTCCTGATAACAAAAGTAAATCATAGACAGCGCTCTCCATCATCATCATCATCATCATCATCATCATCATCATCATCATCATTATCATCATTATCATCAAAACACCAAGTGAGGGAATATCTTTTAGGTGATCCATTCCTCCAGTAGATTTCCAGAGACTTGTACAATGCCAAATCTGTTTAGAAGCTGTTCTGGTGGCTTGTGGTGGCCCGACACCTTACTAAGACACTTTGTGTTTTTTGTTTTTTTGTCTTTTTCTGTCTGCATGTTAATCAGTGATCAGCAATGTACATTTAGTTTGAAAACTATGTGAGCACGTGATTGGTTGCAAAACTGTGCATATTCATACAGAGTCAATTCAAAGGCAATGCTAGCAAATGAAAATTTGCCCAGAATTAAATTCAGTTTCTTTCTACGTTAATGTATGGATATGATCTGATATGGTATAACTGAGATGTGGACATGAAGATGTGAATATGAGACAAATGTGAATATGACAGTGAATGATGTGACTTCTCTAACTTGGTTCACAGTGATCATGGCTGGTCTGACATTTCTGCCCTGCTCATAACTGAGACCCTCCAAGCAATGGAAGATTAATGAGCACATTAGCTGCATTCATTTTGACGCTGGTCCCAATGAAACACAATGACATTTGGTGTGACGCTGTGACAGAAGAACCTGAATCTCATTTTTCAGACAGGATAAGTGCAAAGTAATAAAGATTAAAAACCAATATTGAATCATTATGGGATGGGAAAACAATGATTTGGGCTAAACTCCTGCTTCATGAGTCAAGGTTGAGAAGAGTATAAAGCTGTCAGTCTGAAGGGAGTTAAGGCCCGCCCCCCTCCCTGCTCTGCTAAACACAGCCAGGCTGTTTCCTGACGGCTGTGACAGGACCATGAAGTACATGACTGCTACAGTATAATGCTGTCCCCCCCAACTCAGCCACACAGCAGCCTCCTGGTGGCAGCTGGAGTTGGAGGTCTGTGCAGGACTGTTGTTTTTAAAAGCCCACTCCCACCTGCTACCATGATATTCCATCAAAATCCCACTCAGTCCTGCACTAAAATGACCTCAATCCCACCTGCTCCTCCTTGCACTCTAGAGGTTTCATCCTGCTCCTCACCATTCTTGAAAAGTTTTGTATTCCAACATCATATTGTAATGTTCTACCCAATAAGAAATGACCGATACATCAGAAATGATTTATTTAATTTAATAGTGTATGTTTCTTTATATTCCTCAGTAATTTCACAACCCACTTAATGGACTCAGGATCACCTGTTCACTATCCACTTTTGTGGTTCTGAACTGGTCAAATTGTTATGGCGCTGTCCACAGCTATGGTGCTGAAACGTTTACATAAGAACACCCTGCGGCTGATTCCTGTGTTCCCCGCTGCAGCACTAAGAATGCTTCCTGTTTTGCAAAACGCTGCATCGAGTCTCCAGCTCCAGGAAAAATCAGAGGTGTGCATGTACAAAGTGTGTGTGCACACTTGTGTGTTTTTGCACCTAGTGTTCATAAATATGAGCATATCTGCATTTCTCAGTGCCTTCAAGTGGCTCTGTGTCCTCAGAAGTCCTCAAGTTATTATGAAGCTGGTGTGTGTCGGACTGTGTAGTTGATGATTCAGACAGAGATCAGTGTGGGGGCAGAACCCCGTCCATAAAGCTCTGAGACCAGGGGGAAGATTTAATGTTGTACCATTTGATGGAGTAATAGCTCTATTGATCACACAGCAGCAG
>OMKZ01024811.1:10433-32868 GCA_900302535.1 Neoniphon sammara
TATGGTGTGGCCCTGATCTGGCACACATCTGGCCCATAAGAGGCCTAACATCTGGCTCATTTAAGGTACAGCTGTGGTTAATTCTGCTGGCCCTGATTTGGCCCAGATCTGGCCCACACCATGCCATACATATGGCCCATGTACGGTGAGCATATGGTGTGGCCCTGATCTGGCTCACATCAGTCCTATAAGATGCCTGACATCTGGCTCATTTAAGGTGCAGCTGTGGTAAATTCTACTGGCCCTGATTTGACCCAGATCTGGCCCACACCATGCCATACATATGGCCCATGTACGGTGAGCATATGGTAAATTCCTCTGGCCCTCTTCTGGTACATATCTGACCCACAACACACCTGACATCTGGCCCATATAAGGTGGACCTGTGGTTGAGTTGAGGCAGCCAGACTCACCCTGAGTCAACGCCGTCATTCAAGGCCAAATATGGGCCATAAGAGAACTGCAGATGTGGGCCACATTTGGGCCAAACATTCATTGCTATCTGGGTGGTAGCTATTGCTTAGCATCGTGAAATATTCTCTACCTTTTCTGGGTCTGTGCTCTAATGAGCTATTTCATAACATATAGCCACATTGCGTGGCTATATGGTTATACGTGGCTATAAATTTATCATCTACACAGTGCGCTCAGAATGGTGGCGTTCAAAGCTATTGTGTTTACTTCAGTTTAATGATGCTGCCATTGTGTTAATTACCCCATTTTATTCATTTCCTCTGTCACTACCTTCCTATTTGTTTCAAAGATATCACAGTTTGAACAAGACAGTGGTTTAGCTGTCTTATCTCAGCTTGAGCAGCTAGGAAGTAAATTACAATGTAGTACTCTTGCAGCAAAGTTACATTCCTTGATTTAATTGATAAAACATGTAATAATGTGTTTTTGTTGATTCTGTTATAGGGAGGAGCCTTTTACTTTATGGAGCATGTTGTCTCAGATCCATCCTCTTGGACATATTTCTGCCAGCATGTTCTCCAACCTATGTGGTACTTCCTCGGGGATGGATGCGTGATTACCAGAGCAACATGGAAAGATATAGAGGCTGCTGGCTTCTCTGAACTTCACCTCCGACACATTGAGGCTCCGCAGGTCACTTTGATGATAAGACCACACATCATGGGATATGCTATTAAGTGAATTGGATAATAAACAGACTTTACTTTGCTCTCTGTGGAATACACAAGGATACATATTTAACCAATCAGCACAGCACTTACAGTCGGTGAAGAGCAATTATACTACACATAGAATGATCCAAGAATATTATCACTGGCTGCTGTTACTGACAAACTTTTCAGTTGTAGCCCATCACAAAGAGCAGATTTGTCACACAAATGGGCTACAAAGGTTGCACACATCAAAAGGCAAGAACATGTATACATATATACATATGCTGCTGTGTCTCTCTGAATTTCTCCTTCGGTGGATCAATAAAGGTTACTCTTATTCTTACTTGTACAGATTTGTAAAACACTGGGTACGCCACCAGTGCACATTTCATATAAATCTGCGATTTATGTGCACATAAATAACCTTAATAGACACATCATCAACACTAATAACTAGCCGTATTTGCTGCAATGCCATACCTGCAAAACATTCATATTCTCATTGAGCTCATGCAATCTTGCCAAGAAAATAATAGTAATTAAAAAAACAAAACTATTAACAGTATTGAGACAGAACAGTCGGTAAGGAAAAGAAAATGTGACAAATTGAAATTGTGAGATTGAGAAACTTTTTTGAAAATATTATTTGCCTCTCCAAGAGACAAGATAACCATAGCCACAAACTACACCTTACACCTTATAAAAAAAAGTCAAAGGAGCCATACGGCTTATGTAGAGTGAAAATATATTTATTTACTTACAGAATCAGCAACATTTCATACACTTAGTTTGCTCCTCACCCCCACCCCTCCCAAGATGTACAAAATAAATATTACCTGGACACTGTGCTTTTTCCCTGATTGTCTAAGTAACAGCCAGGTAACAACCAGTCTAGCCGTACTCAATGACATCTTTTCTAATACCCTTTATATTCCATTGCACGAAAATAAGGAATGACGATTGTAACATCTCATGGGGGAATGAGGGGGAATTGCTGGTTCACATAAGAAACAGGAATTACATCTTTATAGTAATCACAGAGTCAAAACTCTGCAGAGGCTGTTAGAAGATAAAAAAAAAGATTACTACAGCAACATTTTTAAAAACATGAGAAAATAAGCTCATTCTAAGAGGCAAAAGGGGAAAGGGACAATTAGAAATTGAAAGTTGTTGATAAAGCTTACAAATTCAAACCTCCCATGTATTCAAAATATACACAAATATAAACATTACAGCATTAGCAAATCTAAAAAACAGGAGGTGAAAAAACAGCCAATTTCTCATTCATGTGTTTTAAACGGGTATTTCTCACTGCCATCACCTAACACTTTTGTATCAAACAGAATAACAAAAAAAGGAAAAAAAAGAAAAAAAAGAAAAAAGGATCTCATCCTTGTTCCAGAAAGGTGTTCCCAGATAACTCCATGATGTCCAAATGGCAGAGCTGTGCTGTGCTGTTGCCATAGTAAGTCTCACTCCTCAACTTCTCATCAAACAGTTTATCCCGTTTTGACACAATAAAGGTCCTTTAATGTTTTGAGTTCTTCAATCAGGGTTTTGTTCTGGTTCTCTAGGACTGCCACACGGTTTTCCAGACATTTAACATATTCCTTTTTCTTCCGGCGACATTCACGCGCTGCCTCTCTGAGGGAGCAAGAAAAAAGGAGTGTGGAGTCAGTCCTACTGAGAAGACTAACAATGAGCATTAAGTTTAGACAGTCAACATACCTGACCTATCAATGATTAGAAACCTCCTAGAGCCCCTAAAAGTCACATTGGGAGACCACCAGGTAGTCTAATGCAACTGCCTAGACTGACAAATATGGTTAAATTTTATAGTGCGGCTGGCAATTCCAATCAATGGCAACAATTTTATGGCAGCTAGCAATCAGTACAGAGTCTACTCTTTAAAATCTGATGAGTTGGTACAACTTTCAAAATATAAGGCTTGCTGTCCAAGTAAGAGTCAACAATAAATTTTACTTACCTTAAAATCAATAATTTATAGCATTCACACCATCTACTACAGAAGCCTGTTCCCGCTACATAAAACTGGCGGGAACAGAGTTATGTCTCACAACTGTAGTTTTATGACTAAGAAATGTACAATTTTTTCTTGCAATTGTGATTTTATATCTCAGAATTGTCTTTTTTTCTCACAGTTGTGACTCTGTAACTCAGATTTTGTTTTCCAGAGTTGTTAATTTGTAACTCAAAATACAGATTTTTTGCTTGCAGTTGCTACTTCATAACTTTGTAACTCAGAATCCTCACAATAAAAATAGTTAAAAGGTTAAATTATACGTATAAGGTACAGCAGAATGATGAGGTTGAAGTCTTCCACTCACTTGTCAGTGTTCTTTCAAAGTGGTTAGGTGTGGCTGCTTTTAGAGATGGGTTGATGTACAAATATATTTTTCATGGGAATAATGCTTTAAAGTGAACGAGTCAAATTGGTAAGCCATTGGAACTGAATCAAAATGTCAAATCAGTTCAGCGCCCACAGTTGGACTGTGCTCTGTTGATTTGCAAGCAGTCTGACACTCTTGTAAACATAAAACACGTGTTTAAGACAATTATTTGCCTTCCTTGGCAATGATTTAAATGCTTGCTGACTTAAATGCTGCAAACAAATTCATTGACATTGTCATCTTTATATGGGGACCAAACAGAATTCTACTTCATGGTAAAAACAGGGATATAACAGGGATATAATTAATTCAGTTTATCCAACAGTTAATTTGCTATTGTATAGGTAACAGCTCAGTTGCTCAGTCAATCACTGCTGTCATTCATCAGTGTACTTAAGAGTGATAGTGACAGAGAAGAAAAAGCTCCCCTTTATTGTGACTCTTTGGTATTTTTCCTATTAATAGTTTCAATGTACCCAAGAATTTATTTTATTTTATCCATCTGAATGTAAATTTTTCCAACTGATTATTTTTATTGTTCAAAACCCAGATGTACACAATATATCTAAATATATCTACCTGTTTTTTGCAAGGCGGATTTCTCTCTTCATTGTTGGGTCATCACTCTTACTCTGAGACAGTCCCACAGGAGAGGTCATAACTACAGTCTGAGGCAGGGAGCTGGATGTGGGTGCTGTGCGGATTTGGTATGTCTGCACCTCTCCCCCTGCACCTGAAAAGTGACATGCACAGGATCAAACTAACTCATGACAGTTCTGCCACACAGCATGTATCACTTGAGAGGCCTCAGTTGTGAAGCTGAGACAGAAATATGTTGCACCGGGAGGTGTTATTTTGTTTGAAATAGACTAAATTTTTTTTTGAACGTTAAACATGGTTCAATCAGTGGCTTTATAAGCTTTATGTGGGAGTTTTCTGAGCCTAATTTTTACTTCTAGGATTGAACAAACTAATCTAGTGATCTAAAATTATCTAAAATGTACCACTGGCTGTCTAGTGTTTCCTGCCTGTTAAACTATTTAGCAACCTAACTAAAGTGAAAGGTAAATAAAAAAAAATCCATACAAAACCTAAATAGAATTTTTTTAAATTTCCTCACCTCACATATGATCTCAGAGGGTACTTAACTAGTATCAAGTTAGGAAAGGCTTCTAAAACTGCTGAACCCTGATTTAAAAAAAGAGGTACTCTTAAACCCTCAATAAATCTTGGTGGAACTAAGCCATATAACCATAACACACTGTTTTGGCTTTGCTCTGCAACTGAATTGGCTTCCAGCTGGTGTCCCAGTGCAAAGAAAATTACTGCATTTGTAAGCAAAATTAGTGAGCTTACTTACAACATGCCATCTACTCACCTTGTACAACCACCTGGTTGCTAGGCACAAGTATCTGCTGGCCGTCAGGTGTCTGGGCATACTGAAGGATGGTGGTGCCTTGCTGGCCTGCACCAGAGTTTGACATGGTGAGAGTCTGTATGCCCTGAATGCCTTCAGACCCTGGAGTTGCCAGCTGGATGGTGCCATTAGGGGCTATGGTAACTAGAATAAACACACGGATGACAATAGAATTGGGTAAGTAACATGTTAAAATTAGACAAATACCAACAGGCTTAAGAGTCAAGATACTTCTTCCATTCAGATAACCGTAACTTAGGGACTACTCCGACTTTCTGAGAGTATAGCCCATTTGTCTCCTTCCTTAAAATCTGACAAAAGTCACCAAAGTCATCTCTGTGTCTCCATTACACATCTCTGTCCAGTGCACAAGTTAATACTTTAGCTTACAATGTATTAAGTAATCATAGGCAACTACCATTATACTGAGTATCAGGATGAACCTTTTAGTAATTTGGTACTGCTTATTTTTTATGGCCTGTAGATTCATAACATCTGAAAACAAATTCTCAATCATCATTAGTGAAGTCCATTAGAGATCAACAGCAGGAGCACTTTAGCTGTCTGTTAACTCTGTTAACTTCCTGTGTAAACAAAACAAGTTTTGCTCAGTCTTGTGAGAAGAAAGATCTCCTGGAATTTGAGGCAGTTCCAAGGAATACATTCTTTTAGATGTCTTTTTATTATTGTTAATATTATTATTATTATTATTATTAATAATAATAATATCAATCCCCATAACATGTGCCTGGCAAGTTCAGATGCAGGTCTGCTGTAAGCTGACCTGCATCTGACCTGCAGCTTACAGCAGGTCTGCGGTAAGCTGCTGCAGCTGCTGTAAGTTGTCATTTTCTCACCTGCTAAGATAATGCTTGTCACATTGTATAAAGCGTAAGCATGAGTTCTGGTCAGAGATATCTTCCAGTGAGTTGCTTTTGGTGACAGTCCTCTCATCACATATTAGATGAGATAGTCAAGTAACATAAATGAATGGTGCACTAGCTGTTTCCATCTTAAAATAAGAGAGCCCCAACCGGACCGCAAAAACCCACTGCCAAAACAAACCCAGCATTTATTTCATATACAATTTTACTAGTGTGATATTTAACAGATTTGAATACATGTGAAACAATCAATATTGTGCAAACAATCTGTGAACAATAACCAACAAAACTGTTTGACAGTTTGTGACTGTAGATCCAGAAGCATGTATGGGGTTCAAATTGAAAATCACAAGATGGGAAAAGTTCATTATGTCTAAAATCCCACCAGGTAAAATTCTTGATAACTTCCCTGTGCAGCATATATTGCCCCCTATAACATTCACAAATGCAACACAGCGTCTCCTCATTGACCAAATCAAGTTCCTGATGTACTCAACATCCTGGTAGTGACTGCAGACATGCTGATCTTTGCTGGTCATTGAAACTCCCTGTAAACCTCTGTCATTTATTCAGCCAGTGAATAGTGCAATATATGGACCCCAAAACACAGTGCACTGTGTGTACTTGTATGGCTGTAACTTCAGCCTACAACAGGCCGACAGCTCTCTAACATTTGTCTCTTAACAGTCTTGGCGTAGTCAACTGGCCAAACCACATTTCATGACCTTTTATAGGGAATATGTTAGACATTGTTCTGGCTAACACAAATGACTCCATCTGTGAGAATTCAACTCAGATTTGAATTTTGGCTAATCCCACATAACCCCAACTTTAGATAGGGATTATTCTCAGCACTGAAACTGTAGTGAGCATGATTATTGTTCAGTAATGATGTAAACAAAGTCCAATAAAACTATGTTATGATACACTTACCCAGTTATATAGCCCTTGAGAGTGTGCTGCTTTCTTCTGGCAGTGAGTATACATTGTGGAACAATTTTTGTTATATTATTTAGAGCAGGAATTCAAATTTGGGTCACTGCTTGAGTACCAAGAATTGAAAGGGAAACCATAATCATAAAATTCTCATACGTTCGTTCTGTCATTTTTCTGCTGCAAACTGAAACCATGCAGATTTTAAACCGTGGGCTGGTTTAAAATCTACAGAGGACTTTCTGAGACTTCACAAAGGGCCAACCAATTTGGGGAGCGCTGTATTAGTGTATTTGATATGAAAGATAGAGGTTCATACTATACTGGCCGCTGCTGGTCTGGTAGATAGGGGTGGTGGGAACGGTAACACCTGTCACTCCTGTGGAGGCAGGGTTGTCATCTTTTCCTTCACTGTGTGATGTCACTTCCTCAGATGAAAGCTCATTTAGGATTTTCCTACAAGGTTAAAAAAAAAAAAGAGGGCCTCATGGTCATAATCCAGTTAAACTTTAAAAATGTGTGTTTTTTATGTGTGAATGTGTGTATTTATTTTTATTTTTTAAAATGGTGTACCTGTATGAGGGTCGTCTTGCCAGTATCTCTCTGGTCTTTTGGGCTGCAGCTCCACTGTCTGATGAGTCCTGTGAATCTTCACTGTCTGTGCCCTGGCCCTAAAAAAAGAGAGGTAAATTCATAAAGTGCCAACAAAAATATGTAATGTGGCAAAGGGACATTTTATGAACAGAATCTAAGGAGAGGCTGTGACACTGTTGAGCTCCAGGTCTAGGAAGCTAGTCTTACCCGTGTAATCTGCATCTGAGGGGACTGGATGACTGATGACTGGGCAGACTGGATTACTCCTTGAACCTGAAACTGACCTCCTGGGAGCTGCACCACAGTCACAGGAGAACCTCCCAGTGACATCTAAAAGAATACAAATGCAATTTCAAAACAACCACATACGCTGTGAAATATTTCTTATGCCAGACATTTTCCTTCAGTGTACCAAAGAATGGGGTCAGATGTGCTCTGTGAGTCCACTCATATAGTAAAACAAAAATACCACAGAAGTTGACTTTAAATTTTTTACAACAAACTTACTGACCGCATCTTTTCCTCTAGGTGAACACAATACAGATGTTTTGTGTGCCGTCTGATCAATCAAAGCATCATGGAACATAGGAAATTACTCATTATTAGGAGCAGGCCTTGTTCAGACCATCCAATTAAATGTGTGGTTGGGACGCTCTGGTAGATGAGCAAAAAAATTAAGCAAAATAAATGACCGATTGAATGACCAACTGAATGAATGAATGAATAAATAAACAATCTATCGAAAAAAGTTGAGGTTACAATTGAGTCTTTTTTTATTTATTTATGTATTTCTTTTTTAAGATTAATCCTCTGTCTTTTCTAATTGTGGATAGTACAGTTGAGAGAAAGAGACAGGAAAGGGTTAATAGGAGAGATGACATGTGACAAAGGTTCAAGGATAGATTCAAATGCAGTAAACCAAGCCACTATAGAACACCCGCCAAATTCTGTCCTCTTTTGGCAACACTGTGCTTTGAGACCAAAATATTTGAGAACCACTGACTATCTTATGCCATGAACTCAAATTGGCATGTTAACTCCTTATTGAGATATAGAATGTTATCTGTTGTGAAGACTTTGAGTATGTTAATCACATTGAGGCCCAAGATTTTCAAAGATTCATTCATTCTTTCTGTGTTTATATGCAACTGGAGTTTTATTCAACAACTTGATTGATTAACTGTTACAGGGGGCAGGATAAAAGCTTCATCAAAAATGAACAAGAATGGCATTTTTGGAGACAGGCCAGCATTTATAGTCGAATCATTTTTTCCCCATCTATTTTTACAGGGAAGTTTTTCAGCAACATAATTCTTCACATTCATACAGTTCTGACAAACACCTGAGAACTGCTCACTACGACAGTTGTCCCGTAATGGCCACAGCATCAGTGGAGTAGTTGGAGGTTAGAAAACTGTGTGTAAAGTCTTTTGTGAAAGACTTTGTTTGCACTCAGTAAGAATCACTGATAAAACCAGTTCAACTGAATTTTATAAAATTTGAGAAATTCTATCCTCTGCAAATTAGTTTTCAAATAGTTTTATTTTCCACTGGCCCTCACTACTAGTATTGCTAATAAAGGTTAGCTTGTGAAATAATTAATGTGAAATGTGAAATAACTAACAAAATCACAGTTATGAAAATGTAATGCCTTAAGAGGGTCTTAATCCTGTTGGTCACTCAAATCCTGAATAATGCTTTTAAACATGTTGTTGACTGTGGGAGTAAACAAATTAAATTAAATTAAAAAACAATATCAAGAGTATATTGTACAATTGTCTCGGTTTGCCATTTGTGTCTGTATATATTTTGATTTTATTTATATTTGCTGTTTATGCTGCACACTGCTGTGAAACTGACTGGTGCTCTTATTGCTGAGCTGATCCGTTTCTCATCTAACACATTTCATTGTACCGTTGACCCTGTGTTAACTACATATGACAAATAAACTGAAACTGAACTGATTTTCAATGTTCTGAGTATAATGACAATAAAGATCTAAGTTAATCTATATTGAAACAAAACACCTGCATGTGTGTAGTGGGCGTGCCACTCATTGACAAAACTGACTGGAAGTTTTAATCCAATAAAAACTACAAGGAATCGTTGCTTTATTGTTGTTTTAAGTGACTATATATTGAAAGGGATCAGATATTGTCTTTTACCTGTTGTGCTATCTGTGAGATCTGAGAGGCTGTGATGGTGGTGGGGATGGTGACAGTCTGAGACTCTGTGCCATTGCTCCCCTGCTGTACTTCTTCCATATTCACTGGGGACAGATAAATCGATGTTAATGTTTCACAATAACCCAAATGTAGAGCACAGCCAGTCAGCCAGAATCTCTGGCTGGGGTTCCTGTGTTAAGTTATGCTGCACTCCAGTGTAGCCTGACATTATTGTTTGGTTATCATTAAACACAGTTTACATTTAGGCTAAAAGACACGAGCACACGTGCTGTAGGCTATCGTATATGATACAAACAGTTGGCGAGCTAACGTTACATCTAAATAGATGGTTAGAAGTAACGTAACGTTAACTTAAAATCGACTTCCTCCTTGGTTCAATGGTGTTAACGTTAGCCCAGGCAACTAACGTTGCATTACAGAACAACGGTCATCGGCTAGGCCTAACAGTTCATTCAATTAAACTACCAAGTATTCAAGTATTTTTCCCCTCATTAATAACTTTATGTCTCTAAGCGGACTCATTCCCAAGCAAGAGGTTCTTAACGAAATACACCCATTTAGTTATCGTTATTAGAACACTAGCGTTTAACGTTACGAACGTTAATGCTGTTAGCTAGGTTCAACGGATGATAACCAACTTATGTTAAAGCTTTCAAAACAAAGCTTTTCTAGCTGTCTATGGGGTGGTGCTGGGTAATATGGTTCATAGGATGGAGGAGCTTTAGTCTCAATGAGCAAATATGTGTAACACTGTCACTGGCACGCAAGTACCCGCGTCAATAGACGTCAGCGATACAGGGAGCCATTCGAAGCTAACTACACCTTCCCTTTCGTAAAACGACGAGGAGTTGACGGAGCAGCAGCCGCCATTACCATCACGGCGGAGCAGACAGACGATCACATCAACACTTCTCAGCTTCCCAAAAGTTTACCTTCCAAATGCCGTATAACTGCTCTTGTTCACGGCGTGGACTTATGACAGCAATTCGTGTGCACAGTTTTGAAGTATAAGAAAATTACTTGGAAAAGTTTGTTAGCAGCAATGGCTAATAGCTAAAAACACAAAGACGTCAGCCATAAAAAATAGCTGGGCGCTCCTTTCCAAGGGAAATGGGCGGTGCTCACCAGCAAGGACATATGACGCAATTGTTTCCTTTAGGCTTTGTGATTGGTGAAGAGACGTTCAGTGACTGCGGGAAAAGGACCCCAGAAGGGGAAGGCTAAACCAAATAAGGACACGAACATACACTGTATTACTTTCACCAGCCTTTCCCAAACCATTTACACAATCCTCTATTCATACTGTGGGCAGTGTGGCCATTCTGGAATCAGTTCTGGACCAGGAGGCTCTGAAACACGTTCAGACTCGGCAGCCCTAGGATACTATTACATATGGCAACAACTACTCCTCTTGGAGTCCACATCGAACAAAATTCACACTAATACACAGAAATAAAGGAAAACTTATATATCATAAATAAAAGTCCATATAATGATGTCAGAAAAGAAAAAAGAAAAGAGAGAAAAGAAAGTAACAACTGACAAACTTTGTATTTTTTCACTCAAAAGTAATCAGCTTATTGAACAAGCTAACAATTTTATGCCAAAATCCAGTGCCTGATACATCATTTGCCTAATCTTGTCAATGAAATCAGCACACCTGCATTGAGTAAAACAATTTTATTTTGCATAACTTTTGCATAATGTATAAAACAGCAAGTACAACAAACCAAAATAGAAAATAAGTGAGAAAATGGGGAGGGTTCTACTGTCTTTATTTCTTAATTATATCAGTTAAAATGCCTCCCTATCATCAAGGATTCATCAGTGGATCACTCCGTCATGGACCAGCTTGGAATTCACCAGAGAATTAAAATACAACATACCAAGAGTGCATACACAAAGTATTGATAGAACAACTCAAGAGAGATGAATATAGGCTTATATACACCACTGGTTAAGTTTTAGTCAATCTTTTGCTTTTAGTTGTTACAAAATGTTTAAGCATCACATATTTTCACCAGGCTGTGCAAGCTTTGAGATGTAACTGCACTGTCATTGGGATTGCATAGTGTGTAAGAACTCTTATGGAGAAAAAGAGTGGAAACCAAAGGAAGCCCTTGTGGGTTTCCCAGAGAAGCAAGTAGATGGTAGGTGGAGACTGGGTTGTCAGTAACCTCTCTTTTTACTCATTCAGCTTGCAATGTCTTAATAACAAGCGAGTTCTTTGACAAACATCTACATTATCATGGGTAATATTCACAGATTGCACCTGGGGACCATCTGGTCCATCCCTGTGTTACCAGAGTTTGTTCCCTGAATATACATTTACATATATATTTATATATATATAAACATTTATTTATTCATTTATTTATTTATATAGATGTCCTCTAAAAAAGTATCTCTCCCACCCGTGCCTCAGCATGTGCCTCAAGCTGATTTCTTTTTGTGCTGGCTGAGTCATGCAAACATTCTGCTGCGAACTTAGGATGCAAAGTCAAAGCTAAGATATGATGCTATTTTGTTTTTTTCTATTTCTAAGTGGACATTATAACTAGGCAAAACTGAATCTCAACCAGTTTATCTCTAAAATTGGAACATTTAATGAAATTATGAAGTAGGGATAATTAAATCATTCTCTCACACCTTCGGTCCACAGAAGCCCTGTACAAACTTGTGTACAACCAGTGCACAGTGCTCTAATTCATAATTCATATAATATACCTACGAGTTCATCTTAAAATAGATTACTTTTTCTCTGATCAAACATATTTCTAATAGTTTGGTTTGACTGAATGTTACATTGGGACAGAAATACATTTAAAATCTCAATATTAATACAAAACGCTACAAAACAATTAACCTATTTACATGTTAACAATAAGGGTTCATCATGGACAAATAATCCACTACAATGAACCTATAAATTATTGCAAGGAACACAAGGAAAGCACAGAATTGCAGGGAGCATATAAAACAGTAATTTGTGAGTACATCTTGAAGTGAAAGATTTTTAACCCCTTTCTTATTCTTACAATAAACTACCTGTATTGAAATCACTGAAAAACATTTCATATGTGGCTCAGCTTTGCAATTGCATTTACAAGGGCTTATAATTCCAGTGATTCAACATAGAAAATAATCCAGAAACATCATGACTTTATGCTATTGACAACAGCCTTTTGAATAATGCTCTAGTTAGTATTCAAAGTAATGCATTACAAAATTCCACAAAGACAAAAGACAGCTCAACTGAATTCTGACCATGGAGAGGAAATGGAGTGGGCCAATCTGTCAAAGAATCGCTCTATTATGCAACACAAAAAGAGGGCCTAACTGTTATGTAAGGTAATGTACAATGTCAGGAATTAAATGAACAACAGTTGTAGGCCTATTCTTACTTTTGTTTTTTCCAAAACAAACTGGTACAGTGAAAACAGTCATCTTGGTTTGAGCATTCTCCTAACACAAAACAAATCTTTTTCAGAAGTTTTCCACAGCCAACAAGAATGCATCCTGACACTCATAACAACAATAGCCCTCCAGGTAAACTCTTGTGAGCTCCACAAGCAAGATTCCTCAGGGCAATATATGCTCCTGAACCATTAGTAATAATGCCTCATTTTTATAATAAAA
Organism: Neoniphon sammara; assembly: GCA_900302535.1. Taxonomy (NCBI): domain Eukaryota; kingdom Metazoa; phylum Chordata; class Actinopteri; order Holocentriformes; family Holocentridae; genus Neoniphon; species Neoniphon sammara. The sequence continues at coordinate 23,625 of OMKZ01024811.1, forward strand.
TAGACCATTTTTGAGAAAGTGCAATGTTATAGTTATCCTGACCAACAATGCTTTAAGATTAATCAATGTCATTGTCAAAACTGTCAAAATCTTATTTACAATGTTCTTTCTGCTACCACTGTCATCTCACAGCTAGATACCATTAGTTAAGAGAGATGAGTCAAACATTTATACATTTATACAGTTAAAAAAACATCTGTACAGATACATACAGTATATCTAAAATACAGAGGCCTTTATAGTTACAGTACAGAATATGGCCTCTATCCTCTATTCTTTTGATCCATGTGGATATCACTGAGGATTTGCACCACTATTCAAAGTCAAAAGGGACTGGATGAACATCCATTAAAGGAACATGCCAAGTTTTAGGGAAACCCACTTTGTATCTTACCAACAGTCAGACAACAAGATCTGCACCAACTTCATCCCTGTGAATCCAGGACAAACATAGTGATGGTCTGCATGCTGAGTTAGCTCAGTGCATGGCTTCAAGGGGAAGCCACTGGCATAGCTCATGTGAAGTAAAGGAAATACACCTTTCAGCATCTCTAAAGCTGAGTTATTTAAACGATACATCCTCCATATTTATGATAAATAAAAATTAAAAACACAGAGATGAGATTTAAGTTGTTTTAAATGCAGCTAAATTTAGATCTATCAATCTTATCGTCTGACTCTGGGCAGACAGACAAAAAGTGAATTTCCCCAAAACTTAGTGTTTCTTTAATAATAGATTAATTAAGATAATTAAGATTAATTAAGATAGGAATGTATGGCTGAAGTTTTATAAGGCAGGAAATAAATCAGGGCACCGAAGTTGTGAAAGTCTATTTGGCTTAAATAGCATGGGCTTATATAAACTTTCTAAACATCGTACACAGACTGAGAATGATGATTAGTATTATGGTTTATTTTCATGTGCCCTCTTTTATTTAGCACCTTTACTCAGTGAAAATGGACTAGAGGTCAGCACCTGCATTCATGTGGATTTGTTTGAACATTGCATTGAGAAATATTTATATGAAATTGTTAATTTAGGTTCAGTAGCTCTTTGATATTCTAGGAGAACAAAAGGGAAAGTGTCTTAAAAGGCTTGGGCTCACAACAGAATAAGGTGGACGTTCACTCAGACATTAATATAGAATTAATTAATTAAGGAGTTCTGTCACACATGCCACTTTGAACCCTAGAGAGTGCAACCAGGACTCATTTTGTTTCAGTTTCTGTAGAACAGTCTTTGCATGTTTAGTCTAGCTGTCCCTGTCCCACTGACGAAACTCAATCTATAAAACACAGTGAATAGCTCCAAACAAGTCCAGTCCCAGACATTAGGTACGTTAGGTTCAGTGTCCAGTCTCTTTCACACTGTTTACGCTGTTGCCTTGCACTGCCTGTGTAGCTATAAGTCACATGCCGGAACGAGGGTCCAGTAGCCAGACTGTGGATGATAGCCAATCAAGTCCAGGCCAGCTCAGCCACACAGCAAGGCAAGGCCAAGGATCACTCACATGTTGTAAGCCACATAGATAGGATCCAACTGGTCAGCAAGAAATGAGTCCCGAAGGTGCATCCGCTGCTTTTCTCCCCTGGAGTTGATGGGTATAACCCCGGGGTCGACAATGACCACAACACCCACGATGAGGTGGTGCTCCTCCAGAACCACGTTGGTGATCAGAGGCACCAGGTCCAGGGCATCCTGCTCCGAACCACACAGCTCCGACACCACCACCAACAGGTTGGTCCATGTAAACACCGCGCTGAGAGCAAAGGGAACAGAGTGATGAAGTCATTACAGGTGATTATTCATGACTATAACTACATTACAGTGTTGACAGAAACAGAGTGCAGCTCTAACCCAAAAGCAGGGGGATGACACTGTCATTCACATATTTTTTTGTTTCTCAGAGAACTGCATAATTCTGCAAAGGTGGCCTGGTTCAACTTCACCAAGTGATAACAGGGCAGGAATTGTTTTGTGAAGTCAAAAACACAGTACAGTGGGGACAAAAAAAGAGTTTCCAAAAAGCCCACAAGACACAAGATGAAAAAGTTAGAAGAAGCCACTTCAGTGAAAGAGATGACAATGTTGTAATTGCCTGGTGAGAGCCAAACAATAAGGCGGCAAGAGCAAACTAGAACACAGTGACAGGAAGGAATGCGACTAATATGCTTATCTCACAATGCGATAAGAGCTTCATGACTGATTTGACACAATCACAATACAACGTAATAGATAAAAGATCAATAACAACAAAGCATGACCAAGCAGAATTATTTTTATTTTTCAGATAAAAATCTTTCTAGCAATGGAACTTGAGCAATTAAAAAATGTTGCTATTAGAAAGTGAAAATAAGATCATTTTGATGGACAGCTTGTGTCTCATTTGTGAATACTACAGCAGAATAAATGTAGCTGATATCACAATTCATTTTTCTGCCTCACGATTTGTAATGTCACATTTTTCCATTGCAGTATATTGAATTTTAACAAATCATCCATTCCCCAGTGACAGGTTTAATGCTAAACTTGAGTGGTAACCTTGAAACGGGTTGCTTATCTTCTGTGTAGCATAAATGTCTTTCAGTGTGTCTTATCTTTATGGGCCTTAGTGTTTTGTTCCCACTGATATCAAAAATGCAAAATGAAACATATCAAGGACACATTAGCACACAGCAATAATGCAGTCTTTGTCTCTTTTGTGCCGCCAATTTCTAAAAATGCCAAGGACTTTCTGTGCACCTTCCACCACTATGAATGAAAGCAAAAGGCAAAATTTTAACAGGCAAGCATTTCTTCTTCAAAAATACCAACAAAGTATGTGACAGAGGACAAGGCAAATGTGTTTTATTTATCAATGGAATATAAGGAAAGTTATGGGAGCTTTAGCAGGAACAAGTAGATAACGCTTATTTAGTCTCCCTATATGGTGTCTCTCTTCATGGTCTTTATTTTTATACAAGCCAATCTGATGTAGCTGTGCTGGTCCTAAACAAGTGCATCAGATTAAAGTCACTGTACATGAAGAAAGGAGCCTTCTAACCTCTCAGCGATGCTGCGGTGAGCCCGGGACACGGAGGTCTCGATGTCAATAGGGTGGTAGCGCAGCCCTCTCAGCTCCAAAGTCTCATCCAGCGAGCCAACCACAAAGAGGGCATCGTGACGATCTGAACATAGAGATACAATCAAAATAAATAAAAAAAAATTTTAAAAACTCGGAAGGTACATTTTAGATTTTTCAGTGTTAAATGTTAAAAAGTTGATCTCACTATAAAGACATTAGCTTTGTTCACAAATTGACAACAGATGTCACTATTCCTGCCCTTCATTGCTAAGAGGAAAAAAGAATAAATGTAATCTTAAAAGGTAGTGTATCAAAAAGTTTAATACATCCGCACGCCTGCTGAAGTACCACAGTATTTCCAGTTTGGAACAGAGAGACTCAGTGAAGCTACACTGCTGTAGTTAGAGTCAAAAGTTTTGGAAAGAATGTGAGCAACTCCATGATCAACTTGCTTTGTCCTCGGCCTCTACATGATAAAATATATATTAATGTAAAATATTTCAATTAAAGAATATTTTTGCCTTATTTGATAGCTGACAGTGCAGGTAAGAAACATTAGGAGAGAGAGGAGATTCAAATCCAGTCATCACAGTTATATGATACTCACACTGGCAAACTAAGCCACCAGCATTCCCTCATAAACTACTACAACTTATAAATCTATAATCTTTCGTACAGTATAGGATTTCATATATCACATCACATCATATCACATCTATCATAATATATTTATCATTATAATATCAGTCAAACAAGTGTAGATTGTCCTGAGCCAGTCTATTCTAATTCACTAGACTGTATCTGTGTCAGGGCCTATTTACCCCCGCTGGCATCCAGCAGCTCGGTCCTCTTCACGAAGCCCAAGTACCCAGTCCTGGCCCATAAGGTCTGCGGGTCTCCAAAGCTGAGCTTGGTGTTGAAGTGGTCAGCCTGCAGGCTCTCCTCTCCATAGATGGTGTAATAACCACTGGCACTGTGAGGGCTGTTCACCCATATCTACCAGAGAAAAGCACGCAGGAGGAACTGGGTTCAGTCGGAAGACAATTTTAGCAATGGTTCTGTCACTATGCTGTCATGTTATCATACGGGGGTTCTCCCATTAAATGTTTATTATCTCGGCCAGGAAATCATGTGTTTGCTCAATCTGCTGACAAAGAAAGTCAACAGAACACACAGGAGAACAACACTGTACAAAGTGTCAAAGGTTGATGTAATCTGTCAACAAGCAGGGTTAAAATAAGTTAAATAGTCTGATGCTTCATGACTGCAAAAAATGAAGTATAAAACAACCGTCGCGGTTTCATCATCAGTGGACTAATTTGCCTAATCTTTTTGGGTCTCCAGCTCTGCTTTATTTAACTGTCCCCTCACCTCTCCGAGATGGGAATCACCCAGTGGGCCTCTGGTCTCTGGATTGACGATTATCACTCTGACACCTGGCAATATCTAATGATGGAGAAAATACAGAGGTAGTAAAAGATACTCAACTTTGAGTTAACACTTGAATCTAACTGTGGGAATACATATGGATAGAAAATGTCACCTTGCCAGACTCCATTAGAGGAAGACTTTGAGGTGCTCCTCGCTCCACCAGCCTCACTCTGCAACAGAAAGCAAGCGGGCATGTGTTAATTCGTTCACATATTAAAATTTTTGACCAAACTGAGTTCACCCATCATACCGTCCCGTTCTCATTAAGGGTCTACAGATGGCGGGTGCTGTTTTCATTTATCATTGTCATTTATTGTTTCATAATGAGGATGTGGTGAATGCCTTTCAGACTGTAACTGCAACTAACAGCTTTACTACAAATAAACTAGTGCTAGAGAGATACAAATATTACCCATTATACAGGATCTTTCCAGGTTTCAGCAGAGTAAATTTAAGACTTTAAAAATATTTTTCATGCTATTTAGAAAAACTGAAATCAATTCCACCACAAAATTAAACTTGAACAATTAAAGGTACAGGAGATTTATGAGATCTTAGGTCAGTGAGACAGAATTTTTCAGACTTCTATAATCATACTGAAGTCCTAAAAACATTTTACTTGTATGTTAGACATGTTAAAGTCTTGAATTTAGACAGCTCAGCTCAAGACTTCTGAAGGACTTTTTTACAGTGATCCAGGTGTTCTCACCTGTCATGGCGGAGGGACTTCATGTCCACATAGACCGTAGATGGATCAGGGCCAGTGGTGCCCTGTGATACAGAAAGAACAGGGTCAGACTGAACACATTCATACATACACATAATATTCCCACTGCTTTTACACCCTACATTGTATTCACATTTTACCTCAGCATCAAACAGTGTTGAGTGGGGCTGAGTATTGGCAAAGACCTCATGGTACAATATGTATCACAATACATGGGTCACAACACAATTTGTAACACAATACATTATAATGCATCCAATACAGAATTGACTTAAAATGTATAAATAGAACTTAAACCTTCTGTGTAACACCTGGGTAGAGTAGTAAAACACACAACATATTATAATGATAAAAATTCACATTCCTATTGATTAGAACAGAATTAGCTCACTGCACTAAAATGGAGATGTCGTAATATCATATGAAAATGAAAGGCACAACCAATACACATTGATACAATGGACTAAAGAATTGTTACAGTAGGGTGAAAAATAACATCACGATCCTCAGCTGAGTTGGTTAGTGTACCTGCAGGCAGATGGCCAGGTTGACCCTGGAGCCGAAGGCGGTGCTGACAGCTCTGGGCGACAGTCCCAGGTCCTTAAACAGCTTGGAGAAGGAGTGCGTGAGGGCCAGGCGAGGGCGCTCCTCTGCTATCACCACACAGCTCCTCACGCACGACAGGTTCACACCCCGTGCCTAAAACACACACACACACACAGCGATTCTCACTCTCTTTCATATGTGTGTCTCATTATTCTCGCTCTGTATATGTGTGTGTCTGTGCAATCCTCACCTTGAGTATCTCAGTCTGTGTGCCCAGGCCTTTAGTGCAGAGCTCCATGACGGAGTAGGAACAGAAGGTGTCCCTGATACGGTACTGACTGAGCGTGCTCAGCCACAGAGATAGGCAACTCTCCAGCTCAAAAGGAGGAATCAGGATGGACTGGTGACCTGAGTAGACACTATAAGACAAGACATGAAAGAGGATAAGTGGATGGGCCAACGAGAGAGAGAGCACACTTTTGTGTGCAACATGTGCTTTTTGTAAGGGAGTGTTTTTATACCTTGCAAGACACCACAAGACAAAGCCCAGACCACAGTAAGGATCCAGGCAGATGGCTATTTGGCGAGAGGAGTACAGCTCACACTGCAGCTTTATAGAGCGACACAGAGCGCTGACCGCTGCATGGGAGATCTGACACAAACCAGAACACACATTAGAACCTTGAAGGAAATTCTACCATCAGATACTCTTACACCTTTTTACATAAAGTTCTGATGTTCAGTGCGTTGTTTTGCGATCTGTGATATTCAGCGTTGTCATTTACTTTTTGTCAAACCCACTTGCCCTCAACCTGCCTCATCTACTCTGGCTTCAGTTAGTGATTTCCTACATTTCCCAGGATGCCTTCTGAGTCTCAGAGTGATAGCATTGTAAAAGCAAGAGAGTGAGTTTTTCTAGTTGAGAGATTTTTCTGCTATTAATCTTCAACTGGGAAAACATCTACAACAATGAGAAAAATCCACCTGCAAACGACAAAATAGGCCAAAAATGCAAAGTACACTGTTAGAGCTTTTTTTTTTTTTAATCTGTATTTATGTGTTTTAAGGTCTATCTGTCCTTAAAAAACACACTCTAATAAGTATGGAGACCACAGAAACATGTAATGAAAGGACTCAACAGTTGTATCACAGCTTGTGGATACAGGATCACATGCAAGAGGAACCACAACATAATATGAAATGAAGCTTAAGTGTCTCACCTTGACTCCAGTGAGCATGCCTGTGGTGGACACACTGAAGTCCAGGTAAGCCATCATCTCTGCTGTGGGCGGCTTGTAGATCTGTGGCGGCCGGCGGCGAGGAAGGTCATCTGGAAACATGAACAATATAGCTGAGCTCAGGAACAAGTTAAAACATGTCAGTCTAAAATTATAGCCAGGAGCCGAGCAGTATACTGTATTAGTACACAGATATGGACAAATACTGTCCTTTCACAGACATTTTGGAACTGTACATGTATTTGATAATATGTTCCAAACAACAAGTAGCAGTGTATTCTGGGTATTAATATAATCTCACACTTAATGAATGCTGGACTATTGGGAAGGAAAAGCCTTTAAATTCCAAAATGTGTATGTGTTACAACTCTGCGCTGGTCTTGAGAAATATAATTAATAATTAATTAATTATATTGAGCGATAATGACACAGCAAAAATAAATCATTATTAGCAGTTATAAAAGATGTTGTTAATTTTATTTAGCAGATGTTGGACTCTATGTTGGATGTTAGAGTCTAATCTTGACTCAATCTACTCTTGAGTTCAAAGTGTCAACAAGCCACCAGAAGTGCTTTCATTTCCTACAGAGATGAGTCAGTTCCTTCTTCCCGGGCCAAAGATTTTTTCTATGAACAACAGCTCTGCCTTGCAAGTGCAAAATGGGTGAGGTGTTGATTCTAGCCATTTCAAGCTTCCCTGTTCTCTGTAATGTTTATCGGAAATACTACGTAACTAAATACCTTAAAAATCATATTTATAGAATGGATGCATTTGTTGTTGGGGATAATGGACAGCTTTAGAGTTAATTTTATTGAGACTTTTTTCATATCATAACTACATAACATTATGACTGGCAATACAAGATTCACAAAAATATATGATTTGTCTGTTTAAAACATTGCATTTGCAGACCACTATATAGATGCAATTGGTCAGGCCATCGATCAACTAAGTGTCTCACAGTGTGAAAGCTCTGAATTGAACTCAGATTGATTATATTCACAGTTTAGTCAGAAAAGGCTTTACAGAATAAAAAGGACACGAATACATACGGGGGAGAAAAGCAGAAAATAAAAGGATTGAGGCTGAGCAAATACATCACAAACTCCAAGAAATTGGGCCGTAATGTGTAACTGTATGTGTGTGTGTGAGCATGTGCTTGTGTGTGTGCATGTGAGTGTGTGTGTGTTTGACAACTTTCTTTTCTTTTACCTAACACCTTAGATGTTTTGGGGTGAGTGATATCTTTCTATGATATGAGCACCAGTGTCGTCTGCAGTTTTCTTATGAGTGTTTGCGTCCTACATGGCATGTGCATGTTGGCACCTCACCTGTGTCTATGATTATTGGCCATGTTTTAATGTTGACCGTGGCAGCGGCCTCTTTGGAGCGCAGAATCCTCATGAGATTTTGAGTGGTGAGGATACATGCTGCTTTACTGACCTGGCAACAAAACACACGCATGGTGGTTTTTATTTGGATGGGAAATACTGCTGCAAATTTACAAAGAAAACACAGAGACCCAGCACCTCTCCTTGCAAAAATATGCTGCAACTCATCAATCACACAGACATCTAGTCCCAAATACAAACATATCAGATGAGAACTGTTAAAGGCAAGATTGCCTTTAGTAATTATGCAGCATTCAGATGGGAAATGTTTCAGGAAAACTGCATTCATCCTCCCTTTCAACGCAAGTCACTGATCCTGAGCTGTTTCTTGGCAGACTGCCGCTGGTTTACTGGTCCTTTGGGGGTGCAGCCCAGCAGAAGAAATTTTGCTCACTGACAAACACTCAAAATAAACTCACAATATTGAACAGTGAATGCCTCTAGGTGGCAGTGTAATCACAACAGTTCCCATGAGCGAAGGGTCCATCACTGGCTTGAATTCTTCTTCTTGTTCTTATCATTATTATTATTATTAAGTTATTGTTGATTTGTCTTTTATTACTTTATGATTATGCACTTTCGTATGTTAAAGTGGCTGTTTGGAGAACCTGTTTTTCGGACTGAATGAATGAACACGTGCACACACACACTCCCACATCCCCACACACACACTTACATCGATTATCATGCGGACAGTGGGCAGCGTGGCTGCCAGGTTCTGAGGGTGCGGAGGTCTGACAGTTACTGGAACACAGCCAGCATACAGACAGCCATAGAAGGAGGCTATCAAATCAATGCCTGAAAGAGAGACCGAAGGGGGGGTTACCAATTCAGTATCACAGTAA
>OMKZ01024827.1:0-11637 GCA_900302535.1 Neoniphon sammara
GCCCTCATCTTTTACTGTATTATGAAAGTTCAGCTGATTTACATGGCGTTAGCATGCAAGACACTTTGAGTTCTTCAAGAGATGAGGGCCACATGTGGAAAAAAAAGAAAGATTAGTTAAAAATCAAACATGTAACTTGATTTCCTCTTTGAAAGATAGATCAGGAGTGTCAAGATTTACAACCAAAGAAATGTGATTATGAAAGAATATTATACTTTATTATATAGCTCAGAATGCAGTGATAATACAACAGCTGCTTATCTAAAAAAAGAATAAGCCAGCAAATGAATCCTCTTCATATAGACCTGTTGCATTCCTGAATGTAGACCTAAAAATACTAGCAAAGGTACTAGCTAAACAACTAGAATAATTTTTAGAAAAGCTAGTGAAACCTGATCAGACCGGTTTTATCCCTCAGAGACAGTCTTTTACAAATGTTCAACGCCTTCTCAGCATCACTCAGTACTGTGAGCAATCTAATTATAAGGCTCTTTCTCTTGATGCTGAGAAGGCATTTGACCAGGTAGAATGGGAAAATTTGTTTCAGGTGCTCAAATGTTATAAATTGGGTGATGGGTTTATTAAATGGATAAATATCTAGGGAGACAGAACTGCTTATCCGCCCTTAGTCCAATTATAGGGAATAAGGCCTTTCCCTCAGGTCTAGGTAAAAGTCTTTTTCATGAATGGTATAAGAAAGGAATGCGATCAATTTCTGATTAAATCAGAAATAAATTTTAATTGATGGAAATACTTTATTGGAGTTCTCCCAAATTGGTGAGAGATTTAATATTCCCAAAAAAACAGTTCTTTGGATATTTACAGATCTGGCATTACATTGAATTTCATCCTCATCAAAGTCCGATGGTAACAGAGCTGGACAAGTTGTTGTTGAAAGCTGTTAAGCCAAAACATTATTTCCTTGTTTTATGACACTCTATACGATGAGGCTGTTACGTCAAGGGGAACAATTAGAGCATGGGAAACAGAATTTTGTGGGAGTGCTAGTATAGAAAACTGGTCAAAGGCAATGCTGGAAGCCAGTAGACTATTCCTATGTAACCGGGTAAACAAAACACAATATTAAATCACTGAAAGAGTTTGTACACAGAACTCCAGTAATTGCTAAGAATATGAATTCTCAGTATTCTTGTATGTGTGGTAAATGTAAAACTGCAAAAGGTACCTATGGTTGTTATTTTGGTCGTGGTTATTATGGTTATTTTGGTCGTGTCTTGGTCGTGTTTTGGAAAATATAAAAATGGAACTAGATTAAATGCTCAACTGTAATCTGGAGAAAAATCCATGGATGTTTGTATTAGGGGTGCTTGAGGACAACTTACAATTACCAACTAACCAACTTCTAAAGAAAACATTGTACATAGCAAGGAAATGTATTCTCTGGAATTGGATAAAAGAACAACCACCAACTGTTAATCAATGGTACTGCAATTTTTTTTAAATTCTACCCGTAGAGAGGCAAAGTACAAAATTAAATAAAAGAGAGGAAGGTTTTGAGGAAATTTGGGGTCCCTGTCTACGAGCTTTACTGGCACATATCTCCGAAACACTTAACATAATGGTGATTCAGATTACATAGGCCTAAATCAGAGGATACAGGACATAGGCATAAAGGTATATAATATGAGCATACATGTGAGTACACCACACAAGCAATCATGAGTAAAAGCACAGGAATGCTACAAATAGGCAAAGAAATTGAACTGTATGACCCTCAACCAGTGTAGGAGCAGGCAGTTTAGGATAGGGAGTTTAAGGCAACTATTGTACAGGTTTAACTTAAATTAGTTAATAGGGAGAGGAAGTGGTAGACAATATGGATTTTCATGTTGTGTGTTGTTTAGTTTTGTTTTATTCTATGCTGTGTTGCCCTGTCCATTGTTATTTTGTTTTGCGAGGTATTGTGGGAGGAGGGTATATGGGTATGTGTACATGTCATGGTCATTTTTGTTATTCAGATGTTGAGTATATGTTATTTGGGTGCTTGGTTTGATGTGTGTTTTGTTTTTGTCTGGATATATCAAATTTGAAAAGAATAAAAAGATTTGAAACAATACCTTGGCAAAAGCCTCAATCAGGACAGCTGAATCCTACAACGGCCTCTTATTGTACGTTTATGTACTCCACGATTTGAGAATATGCATACATATTTCAAACAGTGTGCTCACAAACTGCACAACTTCAAGAACCTCTGCTCCACTTTTACTGAAAGGCATTAGCTTCTGCAAGCTTACCTTAAGGCTGGTTATGTCCCCCCACCATGTGTTGCCATTGAAAGGGGTACATAGAAGTTAACCACTGAACACGTGATTAGCAGTTATACAGTTATAGTTTCTACCATCTATTATTCCTACCATCTAACTTCTCCTAAAATGACACTTTTTTTCGTTTTATTTTTTTTTAATTCCAAGAAGTGTATTTCAAACACACATGATACATTTTGTAAATAAGACAGCAGGAGTTATTGTAAGTTTGTTTCACTTTGACCTAGCTAGGCAAATGACTCCTGTAGACTTCAAGTCTTTATGCTAAGCTAACACGAAATGCTACCCATATGAACCAAAGCAGTGGACATACAGAAGTGAAAATGGTCACTCTGGGTAAGTCAGAAAAAGGGTATTTTGCCCAAAAAGTTGGAGTATTCCTGAAAGTTCATTTTAATTCACAATGCTACTGCTGTCTACTTTGTCACAGAAAAATGCCAGTCAGTCTGTCTTGTTGATCAAGGGGTTTATAGTCTCACAGAAAGTAGATACTATGTCTGCAGTGATCATAAAAGGCTACCAGACTACTATCATCTGCTCATCTGCCATTGTATAATATGTTTGACTTATCAGTGATCTCACACCACCCCTTCCATTTCTATAGGGATGCTGGAACCTAGTGATCTGATCAGGGAGAGCATCCTCTCTACACTTCCCAGTATCCCTGTAGAGTCACTAGGTCATATGGTGGAGAAGCTGTTACAGTAAGGAGTAGAAGAGACAGAAGGAAGACCTACAGTGAGTGTGAGAGGAAGACACTGAAGAGTTCATAAGGCCCAGTCTGTGCAGAAAACTTCTGGATGCCTGGAAACATAAAGGTAATTTAAGTTTCAGATGCTAGTCATGTTTTCTTATTTCCAAAATAATTCCTACACTATAACCCTAACGCTACAGAAACAACACCCTCGCACATCTTAGAACATCAAAGGACGCAAATGGGGCTAAACCACAACGAGTACCTGCAGACACTTGTGGCTGCACACGATGGCAGCCTGAGCTTCCACCTAAGGAGACAGAAGAATTTCTGGAAAATAAGAGACAAATGCTGATGGAGCTCTTTTCATGTGAAGGTTCCTCAGGAATGGACAGGACAGAAGTGTTAAAGCTCATGGAAACAACGTATTTCTTGCAAAGCCAAAATGATAAGGCTAATCCAGCGGCAGCTTTGGAGAACGTGAAGCAGCAATGGCCATATTTGTTTTTCCCCAGGAGCACTCGAGGGCTTAGAACTGGAGGGGCGTAAGTAACATTTGATAAACTTTACAGGAGAGCCAAAACAAATTTTGGACATACTTTAGCCTGTTAGTGTTTATTGAAATTCATCCTCAAAATTAAACTGCTTGTATATTTTAATGAAAATGTACTCTATTAACAGTATTATAACAATTTTGAAAGAAAATAATATTTAAAAATATTTTAAATGCAATTATAATCACATCTGACTTTTTGGCACCAAAATTTCCTCATGTATCAAATTTCTTGAAGGGGCGTATGTAATGGAATAATAACAAGACAAACACTGAATCTGTGTTGAAAGAACAGAGTAATTCATTGTTATAATTAAAAAAATGCACATCGTATTTAAAATATTTTTTTCCTGAACTAACTATTAAAAACTAGCCATAGGTTTACTTAACATTAGACACCAGAATCTTTTGACGTTTTTGACATCAGACCACTCACTGACATACAGACTTGTATTACACCTCATATGAGCAAGGGATGCTTCCATTTGTGCACAGACTGAGTAAGTCTTTCTTATAGAACCTAAATAGTGAAACAGATCTGGATTACTGGTCCACGCAGAGAGGAGAGAGTGAAGTCAGCTGAGGAATTTTTGCTAAAAGGGTTATAATCTAAGTGTCTCTGGTGGAAAGGTAACCTACATTGTCCCACCTTCAGAATAACTGACAGGTCTGTAGAAAATGAAAATGTTTTGAGAGATTTTTTTCTGTAAATTGTAATCAGACTGTGGTACAGTAATAATTACTTTCTCTATAGTTATAGAATAAATTACTGTAATCTGATTACAGAAAGTTTACAAGTAATCACTAACTTTATTTAGTTACAAGAAAATGGATTCTGATTACCACAATCCCTAAATTTGTAATTGGTAAAATAAGTGTTGCCACATGTACAGTAATTATAGTACTTGTACAGTAATTTTCCCTCTGTACGATCAGTAATGCCAAAAAGTAGCCAAATGTATGATAATTTTGCCATGTTATGGAAAAAATGCGTAAAGTAACTTTATTGTGCGACTGTTGATTGAAGATCACTTTTTCCTTTTAACATTCAAAATAGTGATAGAATAATCCAATCCTAGACCTGTGTTTAGAGAGAAAGACATTCAAAAGCATATCTCTCATGTATTCATTGCCACAGAACTTGCCCACAATACATTGCTCAGGGCCAAAAGTTTTTTGGAGCTAAAAGGGCATAAGTGCACTTGCGCCCTGATTGTGATTCTGATTTTTGGTTTAAGGTCTTTAGTCCTTTTGGCACTAGATGACCTTCATCAAGAGCTTTCATTTGATATGTATAACCAGTCAGTGGTGGAAATGGCCAGGTTTTACTGGGGGAACCATACCTGGGCGGGGTCATCAGCATGTATATATGTATATATATATATATACACACACACACACACACACACACACATATATATATATATATCAAGATTTCTGAGATCTACTGATTATTTGATGACAGATTTGATGACAGTGCTTATTCAGCTTTCACAATCATGCTCCTCTCCACTGCATTCTGTCTCCTCAGTTCTCCTCTCCTCTCTGTAAAAGACAAATGACAGACAATGAGAAGGCTACCAAATGAACTCTTCATATGTATTGGAATTCTGATATTAACATGAAATATGTATATTTACCTTTGAAAAAGAGGGTTGACACTGCGTCTCTACTCTCCACTGCATTTGTCTCATTTCTCCTCTCCAATGCATTGTTTCTGCAAATTATGCATGTTGCCAAAAACAGTATCTAATCTCACTTTAGGTATTTTCATTACAGACTTTATAACATTCATCAACAATGCTTTGGTTTACTAATAAAGCAATGTCACACGAGAAGGAGTGCTTTTATACTGTATATCAGCACGGCTGTGATTCGATCGTAGGCACAAGGCTGAGTTTTACTCAGGGGAACAACGTCCCCCGAGTTATACACCACTGTGTATAACTCATTTTCTCCCAAAATGCCACGCCCCTCTCAAAGCCGTAGTACTCATTTTGAACTTCTGTCCAGTGTTCCAGTTGTCCGAAAGAAGAGGCTTTTCTTGAAGAACATGGCAGAAACATGATGGAGTTCTTCAAACAAAACCCTACTAATGATGACTGCTTCAAACATCCTACAGGTTCTAATGGCACATTTCAAGGAGCCATTGGATGGCCTTATCATCCAAACTGATGTGAGATTATCTTTGTCATAGTGTCTTTTAAACAATATTATAGTTAGACATAGTTATTATAGTTAGACATTTTATTCGTTTTAGGAGAAGTTAAATGGTCGGAACTATAGATAATAGGAACTATAACCGCTGAACATATCTAACTTCTCTTAGAACAACTCTTGTTTTGTTTTTTTTTTAATTCCAAGATGTGCATTTCAAATACACATGATACACTGTGCAAATAAGACAGCTTCAGAGTTGCTGCAAGGTTTATTTTTTTTACTTTGACAGAACTAGGCTATTAACTCCCGTAGACTTCAAGTCTTTAAAGCTAACTTTATCCTAAGTCTAATAATAGAACAATTGTGGCTATGGTTTATTGTATAGTCCTTTTATCTCACAGTATAGAGAAAAAATATGTTTAGTAAAAGCATCAGAATATTCTTTATTTAAATTTTTAGTTTAAGTTGAGAAATTTTTTTCATTTTGGACAAAAAAGCACTATGGAACTGCACTGAATCTGTTTTATATGTTCCTCTATTCTGTATCATAGAATAGAGGAACATAGAAGTATAGTATTTGTTCTGTATAACCTTGAACACTCAGATGAAAGACTTGCAGAGGTGAAAGAGATAGACTTAACCTGTTCCTGTCATTCAATCCTCAGTCCCCACTGTTGAGTGTTGAGTCACTGTTGAGTGTCACTGTTGAGTGTTGAGTCATGTCATTAACAATGACTCAACATGTCTCCCGTTTCAGTTTAACTCTCCTTGCCATGTGTCATGACAAGTGACGTGTGCTTTGTTGCGTCGGTCATGCTTTTCATTTACGTTGCATTGCTAAAGTTGTGCTAACCTAGCTTAATTTACTCCCCCTCTGTTTATGTTAGCAATAACAATACTGTAGTTATGCCAACCTAGCATAGCGTTAGCTAACAGCTTAAAAGCCAGTCAGTAACTGCACAAATAACTTAAGTGAACAAAATATTTGAGAGTACAGAGAACGACCGTTTATCACTCCGTCAGCTGCGTGTTGAGACGCATTTAAGGGGGAGCGATGTGAACGCAGAGGGGGAGGGGGGGAATACTATAACGTGACACAGGCTGTAACAGCAACTCACTGTGTGTTGTTATAGAGTAACATTAGTGTGGCAGTTTTTGTCCTTAGGACCACAAGTGTGAGTTTTTTAAAGAACCCTCTGCGGGTTAAATTAATCGGCCGATTAATCGGTTATTAGAATTTTTTTCTGCCAAATATCAGGCCCTAATGAAAAACATCTGGGAAAACACCGACCATGTGCATTTTTTCAGCTACTATCAGCTATTGGCAGCTTAAAACACATACATTGACATCATTATAGGGATCAAAAACCTCATATCAATCTAAACCTAAGCCACTGTGATTTATCTCATACACACATGCTGGTCTGCATTCATTCAGTCACTAACCCACTACATTATTTTGCAGCTATCAGACTTAAATGAAATGGTAAGATTTAAACTC
Source organism: Neoniphon sammara (assembly GCA_900302535.1). Classification (NCBI taxonomy): domain Eukaryota; kingdom Metazoa; phylum Chordata; class Actinopteri; order Holocentriformes; family Holocentridae; genus Neoniphon; species Neoniphon sammara. The sequence goes on from OMKZ01024827.1 coordinate 7,194, forward strand.
TCTCTCTCTCCCCCTCTCTTGCTCTCTTTCTTAATATGTGCTGCCATTGTTGTTCCTCCTTCATTACATAGAGAAGTAGGCTGAAGCAACACTACAGGGGGCAAGAACACAGTGTAGCATTAGCTGCTGCAGCTCAGTGGGGAAGAACTCCCTTCAGTTGAGTGAAGGAGGAAAACAGGAAGGTGATATTATGTAGTGTGCGACTTTACACCTGACCAGAGGCAGGTTGTTAAAAGTATGCTTCAAGGCATACACCAAGGTTTGGGGGATTGGGCCATCATTGTAAGTAAAGGGAATACAAACATCGAAGTCATCCATTTGGCCTTTGTGGATGTTGACAATTGAAAGGTTTGGGAGGCCCTGCTCTAGTGGATAAATGAAGTATTTCGAAAATAAAAACAAATTCATTTGTTCCCTCCATTCACTTCCAACAGTCATAGGAGATGTGGGGGCTGGAGCCTATGCCAGCATGTATAGCATGGAAGACACCAGACAGCTTGCCAGTTCACCAGAGGGATTTCACAGAAAGACAGACGCTAACATTCACAGTTTAGAGTCTGATCCAGCTGACTTGCTAGAGGAAACTCTGGAGAAAAAACATGAGCATAGAAAGAGTTAAATCAAATCCATGTCCTTGTGGCTGTGAGACCAATAGTCCAAACCACTGAGACACCATGTTTTCAAAACCAAGCTACTACATTATGAAACATAGGCATTGCTACTAGTACATATGGAACGATATTGTTTTTTGAGACTGAAACCAATTTTGATTGATTGATTTGTTTGTTTGTTTGTTTATACAGTTTAGATTTACAGAGACAGTGCACCTTAATTAGGGCTGTGTATTGGCAAGAATCTGGCGATACGATACGCATCACGATACAGGGGTTATGATTCAATATATTGTGATATATTGTGATAATGTAAGCTAGGTGATATGTTGTGATTAGAAAAACTGTCAAAGTATAAAGAACACATCGCCATATGCATAAATTCTGAGAAAAAAGTTTCCTTTTTCCTTTTTTTAACAGATCCAACAGTTATATCTTCAGTTAGATTTTTTGATTTTAATACATATTTTTAGATCCTGCTTTAAAGGTTCACATTCTGTTCTAGTATGTGTGCCAGTTTTTAGTTTTTCTTTTAGTAGTTACTAAAAGAAAATGCATAGTCATGAACCACTGCCATGAATCTTTGCAGGTAAACTATTAATTAAAAATCTATACAGTGTTCTTGAGAATCAATACAGTATCACAAAACATAATATTGTGATGCTCAAACGTATATTTTCTTACACCCTTAACATTAATAAACATGTCTGTAAATGTGGCAGTTTAGCCATCTTGGCTAATTTTCAAATATGACAGTAAGTAAAACAGAGTGCTAAAGGTTTTTGTAAGAATTATAGTACAAATGCAGATGCAAAACAGGTTCAGTTTTTCAAACGGGCCTGTCTTATGACATCTGAGCTTTTTTTTTTTTTTTAAACAGCTCTGTTGACACACTCCTTAAATCATAACTGCCAATAGTCTGCCGATATATTAGTCCATCCCCAATTCTTGTCATACTGATATCTGTGCCTGATTTTCCCTCTGGATAATTTAATTCAAACAGGAATAACAGGCTTTTGTTAAATGATGCATTACAGTGCTGACCTACACATTGCATAACCACTGAGTAAGGGACCATTAGTAACAAATACCACAACTAGACTTATTTTAAGTTGTTATATTGGCTATACTGACTGAAGTAGAGTAGGTGAAGTAAACAGTCAATGGACAAGGGACCAGACAGCATCTACAGAAACTCAATTTTTATCAACAGAAAATATAAGAAAGAGGACACTGCAGTACTGGAAACACTGTTTGATTGACAGATGATCTCTAGGAAGTACAATGCAGAGACACCACAGCAATGAGCGTATAGCTCCAAAGATGGAGAAAAGATTAACTGAAAGAACAATCTCCCATATTACTACTATAAACCACTGTAAAGCCAGCAACAGCAGTATCTTTAAAGGGATACTCCAACATTTTGGGCAAATACCCTTTTTCTGACTTACCCAGAGTGAGACAAGATGTTCGATACCATTTTCACCGCTGCACGTCCACTGGTTCGGTTCCTGTGGTTAGCAATTCATAAAGAATTGAAGTCTACAGGAGTCATTAGCTCACAATAGCTCTGTCTAAGTGAAAAAATAAGCCTTACAGCAACTGCAAAGCTGACTTATTTACACATTGTATCATGTGTATTTGAAATATACATCTAGGAATTAAAAAAAAAACAAAAAACGAGTAGTTTTGGGAGAAGTTAGATGGTAGGAACTATAACTGCTGGACCCGTTTTCAGTAGTTATAGTTCCTACCATCTAACTTCTCCTAAAACGACTCTCATTAAAAAAAAAAAAAAAAAATCAAGATGTATATTTCATTACCATGTAATGCACATGGTACATTGTGTAAATAAGAGCTTCGGAGTTGCCGTAAGGTTATTTTTTTCACTTTTACGGAAGTAGGCAAATGACTCCTGTAGACTTCAAGTCTTTATGCTAAGCTAACATGAAATGCTACACATTGGAGCCAAACCAGTGGACGTACAGAGGTGAAAATGGCATCAAACATCTTATCTCAAGTAAGAAAAATGGTATTTTGCCCAAAATGTTGGAGTATTCCTTTAAATTTGACCAAGTTCTCATTAAAAATATCCACAAAATCTAAACCCATTAGAAACATTTATGGTAGCAACTTCAGCAAACTGACTGAACTGCTTTCTGTGACTAACAACCAGCTGTCTACAACAAACTGGCGACTACAGACAATGACTTTTTGAATATAGTCTGTTGAATGACTTTACTATGGCTGTATAACCAGAGATTCAATAGAGGGTGAACTTTCTGTCACTTTACACACTTTTCTATTTGCACGATATAGAGCTGACGACCTTTTTAGGCTGAAATAATCTTCACTAGGTAAATTTAAAGGTAATGCATGGTACCAAACTGATAAAAGTTTATGTGATAATAGGGTTTTTAAGTGGAAAAAACAAAACCTAATACTGAAATTGCATTTGTTTGTTTATTTGTTTCTCTCTCTCTCTCTCTCTCTCTCTCTCTCTCTAGACAGAGAGAGAGAGAGAGAGAGAGAGAGAGAGAGATGCCATAAAATATATTCCTCTCTCTTTATCACTACACTGTGTGACAGACTGTAATACTGAGGCTAAATCCTAGCTGTGGTGCATTGCCGTATCTCCTGGCTGTGTGGACTCACTCCAGCCGGGCTGCAGTTTAACTGCAGTCGGCAGAGAGCTGAAGGACACCCGGGGAGAGTTCCTACCTTGGACAGCTCCACGAGTTTCTCTGCAGTCTCTCTGGAGTCTGAGCGGGAGAAACCAACCAAATACACCTGCCAACAAAAGTAACCAGCACCGGGAGCTGTTTAATTATCCGTTTTGATCGGTTCACGAGCATTTCTCGATACTTTCCGCATCTTCGTTATGTTTTAATTTCTGAAGCCTTGGTGGTGCATGGGGGCTCCGCTGCCAGGACGCATGCGCGGCTCAGGTTGGTCTCTGCTGGATTGAGGTGATTGCTGCCTTCAGGTGCTGTTGGAAATACTTTCACTTCGGGCTGAAGCACAGAAATGACCCAACAAGGGACAGATGCCTTGTCAACAACTGCCGGTAATGATGCATTTTATAGATAGATAGATAGATAGATAGATAGATAGATAGATAGATAGATAGATAGATATCCTATGTCTTTGCCATCTATGAAAACTTGTATTGCTGTGTCTCTCTATTTTCACTCAACAATTTATAGTTGTCACATTTTCGTGCATATGCCACTACTGGCCATTCATTTAATTAATTAAAACATGGATTTCAAGTGCACTGTCTGCTTTCATTCTGCCGCAGCACAGCTTTGCGCTGCTTAATTTCTAAAAGTGGCCAATGGACGGTGGCTATATCGTTGCTATTTTTGACTAAAAACACATGACTGTGCGACAAGTTGCCTCACTAATTTGAGTAATCAGAAGTAGCAGCTTGTTGCGAGACCGTTAAAGTCGCATTGCCCTCATCTCGGTCTGTTACAACCAGTAACAGGAGCCCTTTTCAGATGCACTGACCTACTGTGCAGGCTGGTGTCCGTTTACCCAGCCAGCAGTCACACAGTGACATACTAGTATGGGGAGAGCACTTTGCCTAACATGAGCTGAAATGTGACATTATTCTACAGATTTTGTACTTACAACTTCTTTCGATGGTCTATTCACATGCAAAGGACAGGACCACCTGACTCTTGTGTCATCTTTATTCCTTTCTCTCAGATTTCTACAACCCACAACACAAAAATGTGTAAAAAAGGCAGAAAATCAAATCATAGGGACAGAATGATGATTTTGTCTATGGTATTACACCGAGCATCTACAGTGCAGTTCAAAGTGAG
>OMKZ01024829.1:2077-16415 GCA_900302535.1 Neoniphon sammara
TTTTTTTTTTTTTTTGGTAATTAGTTATGCCACTTTAGTTTCATTTTATAACATAATTTGTAAAGCAGTTTTTAAGTCAAAGCAAGAATAAAAAGTTAGAGAAAAGAAAGGGAGAAACAAAAAAAAACGCTAAATTTGTAATAATAAGAATAAGAAGAAGAAGAAGAAGAAGAAGAAGAAGAAGAAGAAGAAGAAGAAGAAGAAGAATAGATAACAGCAAGTCGATTTAAATGTGACGTAAATGTTGATTATTTTGTGACGGTTTCATGTCGTGCACGGGTCTTGTTTCCAACGAGCAGTACTTGAATGCACCCTACACGGTTTATGAATCCTGAACTTGGAAGCTGGAGTTTACGAGGCGGCCCTGAAGGCAGCAGCCGCCGTCAGGTGAGATTCAGGTAAACTGATGAAGGTGTGGCGAAGGACGTGGAAGTTTTCCGGTTCCAACTGAAAGCCAGGTGAGATTTTCTGTCTTTTTCCTTGTTTTCTCTCTTTCTTCATAGTGAATTTATAGTTATATTGGAGCCGATACAATAGGCTATAAAATTAAATGATTTGTTATTGGTGACGAAAGGTTAAGAGCAGAGGTTTGTTCAAGATGAGCCACTTTTATCATAAAATGTGGCGTTCCCTGACGAAAAATCATGTTTACCATAGCCCCATATTCACACAGTGTATCAGTAGCGACTTTATATTTATTTATTTTTCGCTGGTTTAACCTTCATTTACACAGACAGGCTGGCAGAACTCGGATGCTGTTTTCCAGCAGCAACGCCCTGCAATAAATTTACTGTTACCGCATCGCACTTTGTAGTATTTATCATTTATGGTATTTCTGTAATATTCCTATAGTGACTCTTCGTTGTGATTACAGCAGCCCTGCCTAATGATGTTCTATCTCCTGTTGTATCTCTGTAAAAACCCTAAAATATCCATACAGCATCTGACGGTGTGTCTGTGAAAGTCAATAGGCAAGTAGGGAGTTTATAGTGACCTTATTATAACATTTAATGGTATCTTATCTCTTATGGTATATATTCTATTCTATTATAATTCTTTTCCATTCCATTGTAATTCTGCTGCAGACTTTTTGAAGAACAAATATCACAGCAAAAAAGGGCAGCTGCGACTGGGCAAGAAATGATGTGGGCCTAGCTACATGACAGCCTATGATATTTCACCAAAGGAAAACTACAGAATATCACAGAGAATAACGATGAAGTCATTACACTCTATAAGTCGCTAAATATCATATAAATATTATAGGCCTATGATAGGAGATTAAAATACCGCCAAGTACAATAAGGTCACTAAACACTCACTGTGAGGTACCATAGACACATTATAAGGCCCTATTGAAATATTATAAGAATATCGTGGTGATTTATTTTGAGTAGTGAATGTATTATAAATGCAAATTGGCTAAAATTAATAAAGTTACTACGTGTCTTGTCAACCATAAATCAATAACTAATAAACTTAATATTATGATCTGTTCTCTGCAGCCAATAGGAGCTGTCTGCTGCTGACATGGCGTCTTTATGGGTGAGCCAGACTCTGAGTGTTTGTATATTACAGTAAAGTTTGGATTAATCCTTAATCCATAAACTCATGTATTTTCCCTATTCATCCCACAGGATGACCTGGACAGCCTGGTGAACGCGCCCTCCTCCTTCACAGCAGCAGTAAGTTCAGCCTTCAACATTTAGATTAATTTATTAATGATCGACTCTAGTCTGTTCTGTTTTATTCTGAAACCAATAAACCGATGTAAATTATACAGAATGAAAAGAAAAAACATAAAACATAAAACATAAGTCTTTCTGAAAAGTTTTTTTTTTGTCTGTATTGGTGTGTGAGTTGTGATGACCTAGGTTGTATTTTACCTTCTTGGTTAAAATAAATAAATAAATAAGATGACAAACAGATGTGAATAATGTTAAAACTTAATAGAGAGTGGATTGGAGTGTTAGTCAAGAGGAAAAATAACCTCATTGGCTGAGTTGAAGCTCAGTTTTATGAGGAGCATCGTCCAAAAAAACAAACAAAACAACAAAGTGCATAAATAAGAGGTGGAGGAAATAAAAGTGTAAAAGTCTTTCTTGTTGTGGATTTGAACCGTGCAGACTGGAGAGAGAGGAACCATCAAGCCCAAAGCAAACTTTGATGCAGGAGACGATGCTGTGGAACTGAGGAAAGCCATTGAAGGACTGGGTACACACACACACACACACACACACACACAAAGATATTGTCTTTAAAGGCAAAAACATAAATTAATGACTGCCTTGAGTGCATATTTAATGTTTTTTTATGAGGTTGTTTATGTTATGATGATCAGTGTCTGGACACTCTGCACCCACATTTTTATTTACAGCTACATTTCATATTGTCATATTGTGCGTTTTTGTTTTTCTCTCCCAAAAACAAAACAAAAATGGTCTTCAGGCACCAAAGAGAAGACGCTGATCGACATTCTGACCCGCAGAAGCAGCGCTCAGCGGCAGCTCATCTGCCAGGCGTACCTGGACGCCACTGGGAGAGTACGACGGATTACAATCTGCATCTTATCAAGTTATTTATTCTCAACTTCAGCACTGAAAATCTTCTTCCAGCAAGTAAAAAAAAAAAAAAAAAATCTGCCAGTGGGATGAAACAGGGGTCAAACGCTTGCCCTGATTTCTTTCACACCAAAACAGTTTTTCATTTTCCTCCTTCCCGACATTCAAGGAAATCTCCATCATTCAGTCTTATCTTGTTTTTCTTCCAACAAGGTCAAAAATCTGCCAGTGGGATGAGATAATCCCAGTTATTTCCAATGCTAATCAACTTGGTTATACTTCTCCCCAGTAAAATTCCTGAAACAAGTGAAACAACACTGGAAACGAGTGGGATTACCTCATCGTTTTTAAGTTTCAGTTCATTCCTTCCTGTGTAACTCACAACTGAAAAGGATTCTGGGAGATAGAATGAATCTACATCATCTCAGTTAGTAGGGATGAGATGTTTTTTGTGTGTTGCAATCCAATATTATGATCAAAATTTTTATGATAAGTGTATTTTTACATCATAATCTCAGTTTATTCAGATGTACTGCAAATTAAACTGTAGTGAGGCGAAATTTTGACATAAAAAATAAGTCTCACAGTTTACGTGTGCGCCGCTTTCTGCCTGATGCCTGCTGGAAGAGGATCCAGTCTTAATTAGGATAAGCAGTGATGGAAAATGAATGAATGAGTGAATGAATGAGTGAGTTTGTGTTCAGTGTGCCTTTGTTCACCTGTCAGTCCTACAGGCCTGTATTTGCATGAGCATGGGTGTGGCTTTGTGTGAACAAACGTGTGTGTGTGTATTAGAAAATTAAAAGCTTTCTCCCTGTGTTTACCCCAGACATTAGAAGAGGACCTGAAAGGGGACACCCACGGTGACTTTGAGGACGTGCTGGTGGCTCTGGTCACCCCGCCTGCTGCGTACGACTGCCATGAAGTGACCCGCGCCATGAAAGTCAGATTTTACATTTTCTTTTCTTTTTTACTGTTTTATCACCAAGAGATTTTATTTCTTACATGCATGCGCAAAAAAACAAAAAACAAAACAAACAAAAAACAATCATATGTGAGATTCAAAACACAATTCAAGTCAGTTCAGGTCAGTTGAAACTCTTCCCATGCTGGAACCTTCAGTGTGCAGACAGACAGGGTTTACACTAAAACACCCGATAAAGAGGCACAATAAAGACACAAAGCAAATCACAATTTACTGTGTGCAATATGGCAAAACATCATGCTGAGTCTGACGGTTTCCCTCCATTTATTAGATTGTGTCCTTTTTGTAAATGGTTCATATTTTGTTTTGGAATGAAGTTTGCACTCCATGTGCTGATCTGGGACCAGCCACCTTAAATCTGTTGATATCCTGTTTTATTACAGAGTCATTTCTCTGATGTGAGAGCAGGTTCATGTGGTAAAGTGACTGTGTGTGTCGCTGCAGGGAGCCGGGACAGACGACAGTGTCCTGATCGAAATCTTTGCCTCTAGATCCAACCAACAGATAAAAGCTTTGTGCGACGTCTATTTGGAAGGTAATGATAGGCCTAAATATTAAGGGGCGGAGCCAAAGCCCCATTGTTTTTTTCTAATGAAGTGACCTGTGACTGAAGGCCGGGCAAAGGCAAGAGATCAGAGAGAAGGAAGCTAATACTAACTGGAAAAAAAACTAATAAAAACTAAGTTATCTTGGTTAGCCAGTTAGCCTAGCTGACCTTCCAACATCATAAATGTCATGATTATGACTGAATAAAAAACAATTCATTGCCATTTATATTTTTATTTATATTTTCACCTTTTCCTTCTTTGCCACTTCTTAACTGTGTTAACTGACTTGCCTTAGAAAAACTGGGGTTCTTTGGCTCCGCCCACTGAGGTTTGACTTAACCAATCAGATTATTCCTGTCTCCAGAGCGGCTCTGCCTCCAACAAAAACTCCAGCAGTATTTTATAAAAACAGATGTAAACCGTTTGAGATGGTTGTTGTTTTGTTCTGGGATGAGACTTTCAGTATCGGTGTCATGTGGTCATCCTGGACGTTTTCCAACAGAAACAGAGAAGAAGTTGACCCTCGACCTGAAGAAGGAAGTTTCAGGAGACTATTCCCAAGCCCTGCTCCTCTTGGCCGAGGTTTGTATACATTTGTATCCCGGAGATATAAATACATACAGAGGATGCTTATCTGTTTTGGCTGGATTACACCACAATTCAGCCAAAAATTCAAGATAATTATTGGAGATAAAGGAGTAATGCAACAGAACTGCAGGCATGAATAAATGTGTTCAGTGTTTAATCTATTAATTTGTAATTTTTTTATTTTAAAAAATTGTCATTTTAAAGAAAAAGGGAAGACTTGTTGTTGACTTTAGGAAATGATCTTAAATTGGAAGTGAAATGAGCCCTGAGCCTGCAGTGATTCATGCTCTGGTTTCACTCTCAGGGCAAAAGGGACGAAAGCACCACAGTGGACACAGAGAAGGCCAGAGAGGACGCCAAGGTGCTTTTCCTCACACTTAGTTTTCATTCTTGTTGATGTCTCTGTCCATAGTGAGTGTGTTTGCTTTGGATAATCTAAAAATGTTTCCATCCTTTGGTCCCAGACTCTTTACGATGCCGGGGAGAAGAAGTGGGGGACTGACGAATCCAAGTTCATCGACATCCTGTGCCACAGAAGCATTCCTCAGCTGAGACAAAGTACATCACATTTAAATGAGAGCGTAGATCTAGTCCAACGGGTTTGTACAAATTACAGTGAAAGTAATCAGGGATGTAGAGTGACACTCTCTCTCTCTCTTTGGTTAGCCCTGGTCGAATACAAGAACATCAGTGGAAAAAGCCTTCAGCAAAGTATTGAAGGAGAAATGTCAGGAGAACTGGAAGAACTGCTGGTGGCTATTGGTAATGTCATTTATTTATTAATATGCAATGCAGTACTTGGATGGGCTTCATTCCAAAATTTTGAATATCTGTTTGTGAGAAAGTGGTATTCTCGGCTTTTCATGATCTCTCATTTTCAGCTAGTATCTCATTTTGGAAAAAAAATCTTGACTTTTGTAATAAGCGCTGTTTTATTTGTCTATTTATTTATTTATTTATTTATTTATTTGTTTGTTTGTTTGTTTGTTCCACTGTTGGACTTAACTTTTTTCCCCTTCTGTCTGCAGTAAAATGTGTTAAGAATGTGCCGGCCTACCTGGCAGAGCGCCTGTATGAGAGCATGAAGGTAAACAAAGTCATTGCATGAGTTCATGCTGTAGATCATTGTGCAGACATGTACGGCAAAGTGGTAGTATCCTATTCCTAGCAGCACAGTGGTATTAACTGAAGATATGTGTCCTTTTATGAATGGAAAGTACAGCAAAAAGATCCAAACGTCTTTACTTATATGCACCAGCGTAGATGCTTTATTTTTTACTGAATGAAATACAGTTTGGCTGCATCCCCAAGAGGAACTGTTAAACTGAAAAAGTTTTTTTTCCCCGTTTTTCATCAACTAGAGGTTAAGAGAAACCGGTCTGAAAACGAGCTGGTTGAGACAAAATCACCCAGCTGCAGGCATGGAGACCACTGCATCGCTTTAAGACCAGTGCTCTTAAAATGGGAAGAGATGGCTGAGTTTAGGCGTGGGTTTTCTCAGGTTAAGGTTCTGGGTCAGGATCTGAACCTCCTGTAAATACTTTACCCATTTTGTCTAAAACTGCTGGTCTAAAGCTGTGATGGTTCTCTGTGCCTGCAGCTCGATATATCTCAGTTCAGAAAATACAGTTTGTCATTATCATACTAGTTTGGTTTTAAGAATTGCCTGCAGTTCTGTTGCATGAAGAATGCATGAAGGGAGACTTCATACTGGCTCTGCAGATTAAGGGCGTAATGGTTTGGTACTTGATGGATGGATGTGTCCTGTGGTCAGGGTGGTGGAACGGACGAGGCCACTCTGAACCGGATCATGGTGAGTCGCTCTGAGATCGACCTGCTGGACATTAGAGCTGAGTTCAAGAAGCTCTACAGCTACTCTCTGCACTCCGCCATCGAGGTGAGCGTCTCTTTCTCTTTCTTTAGTTTTATCACCAGTGTAGCCATGAATGCTTAAACTCCAATCAAACGGTCCTCAGGAACTTGGAGAGTCCTCCCTTGGTTACAGGGACCATTTTGAGGCCCAGGAACTGAACTCCCAGTGCAAAAAGAGGTTCTGTTTCCTCTTGGGCAAACATGGGTAAGAGTTCCTGGTTCCTCAAAAGGGTTCACATGTCCCGGGACAGTTCCTGTGGTGGAAAAGGAGTAAATGATCACCTTGACTTTTCTTTCTTATCCCTCAGTCACATTTAATGCATTGAAAATCATAACTTTGCTGTTTTGAGAAACTTTTGCTACGATGCAAATGTTGCATGCACTGGATTTACTGCTTATGCACTGATTTACCTTGCTTTTTCTAAAGTACAACGATATTGTATCCTGTTGTAATCAATTACCAGGCTTTATCAGTGTCATCCGAATACATTTGAGCAACAGGATCCCTGCATTGACCTGGTCTGTAGCAACATAAATGCATAATAAATTAAGTTGGTCACAAGATTTGGCTGGACTCCTCAGCTCAATTTTGGTTGAGTTTTGAGCCGATATCTTTGATTGTATGTCTTATCTGAGGTTTTATGAATCGTAAGTTTTGTTTGTCAAAATGTCATCTTAGTAATGGAAATTTACAACACCTTTATTTAATCTGGCAAGCTGCTTTGTTATCTGTAAAACCAAATATTTGTGGATGATGCAAGAGCCCAAAAGGCCCTCTGAGACTTGCTAAGACTGTCCCGGGACAAAATGACTAAACTCCTGGATCACTTATGTGAAATGAAAAGCTGCCTGCTCTGAATGCCTCAGCGCAGGCTTCTGTTCATATCACACGATCTAATCTGTCACTAACATTTTACATGACAAGTCTTTGTACACTCTAAAAACTAGGGGTTCATCCCTCTAAAATGCAAGTAAATGAAACTTAAGGATATTTCTTCTCTGAGGAATTCTAAAGGTTTTCTTGAAGAACGCCCCATATAATTATAGAGGTGCCATCATGAACCTCTTACATTTGGGGTTCTTCAAAGACCCATCTGGGATTCACCTGTGGTTGCAATACAGAGAATCCTTAAAGTTTCCTCAGAAGTCCTTTTAGTTTTCAGAGTGTATGGTGCTGGGGGTTTGTGGGAATCCTCTGCCTGGTACGTTATTTTGCAGCTCGTGGTAGCCCAGGTGGATGGAGCCTCTACTTCAGATCAAATCATTCAGACCCCCCCCCCAAAAAAGAGACCATCTACTTGGAGAACCATGAGAAGCAAAAGAATGACAGGCAACTTCTGTGTTCAGGGTGGGAAAGTACCACCAGATACTTGTAAACTTTCTGTCCGAGCCACACTGGCAAGTAGCCACCTATCATGTAGAGTTCCTACTGGAATTTTAGTGGTACAAACATTTCTTGGAGGGAGATCTGTTTTGGAGGCAGAGGTACTCTCAGTGATTGAGTTAAACCACAGTTTTTCTAGCCAAGTAATGTTAGACCCGAATCCAGTGAAAAAGGCAAGAGGTAAGAAAGGAGGAAGCTGATATTATGAAGGCTTGCACCCTGGCATTTACAAAGGAAATATATCTTATCCTGGGGGCCTATATTCACTCAATGTTATTTTTTTCATCCACCAATTTTAAACGTTATTTCAGGTATTACATGTACTATATCAGATTAAGCATTTTTGTTAATATAACAGTGGACATGGACATTATCAGCACTCTTCTTTTCATGGTGATAGGATTCAGGGAACATGGGGCTGATTTCAGTTTGAAAAAATTATTGAGGGAACATTTTTTAGTTTGAAAAAACTGAGGGAACATAGGGTGGACCCTCTATCTTGGTTAGCTTGTTAGCTATCTGACCCTCTAAGTTCAAGCTGGGCCTGTACCAATATGAAACTTTCATTTTGCAATTATCTTGGCCAAAATTATCTTGATAAATGATAACATCTCAGTGACTATTAACAAATCAAAATCTGAAAAAGAATACTGTAAAATATTCCATTTATGTGGCATGTTAGCTTAACGACATACTCAGCGTTAGCAACAGCAACTAGCGGTAGCCCCACTTGCAGCAAAAGAAGGCAAATGCTACACTGACAGAATGTGCACATATAAATATATTTTGAAAACTAAACTTGGACAAGAATGATGTTGGCTCTGCCCACTGAGGTTTAATTCAACCTGTTAGATTATTTGTGCCTCGCTCTGAGAAATGCTTGTACCACTAAAACTCCAGTCTGAATTTTAAAACTTTCGTCGGCTGGTAAAACAGCGAAAGCACCTGCTGAATTTTGGGGACTATTTGCCAGTGTGGCCAGCAGACAAAGAAAAAGTTATTTTCCTGCCTTGGTTCTGTTACTGTGTCCTCAGTCGGACCTGTCGGGCTGTCATGGGGACTGTGTGAAGGCCATCTGTGGAGGGGACGACTAGCTAACCGTTCACCCAAGGCCACGAAGAAACCTGCTTCCTGTGTGACTCACTGTAGGCGCTCTTTTTCCGATTAACTTTGTGCTTCATCTTTAAACTACTAATTGATACTTGTTTACAGTCTTAGAGCCTTGTGGCTTTGAAAGATACGCATCACATGAAATTATGAAAGGATAGCGAAAAGTCTGGAGAGACACGCAGAGCATGAAAGATTGATTTGAAACAAGTACGGAGCTCATACACAGCGGCGCGCCAACTGAAGTGTTAATACGAAATTCTGTTTGTGTGTCGTTTCAGTCTGACTGCCATGGGAATTATGAAAAGACTCTACTAAAAATTTGTGGAGGAGATGATGAGTCTTAACGGCACTCACCACGACATCTCAATCATCTAACCGTCATCCCTCCTCTCTCTCAATCTGTGTTTCCATGTCTTTCCCTCAGCTTGTTATGTCTCTCAGGCGGGTTTTATGTTTCTCCTCGTGTTCTTTCACAAAACTGCAAAATGTCTCTATTCCAGTGCATTAAAGGGCACTTCCGTCCAAAAAAAATAACCCTATTAAAAATGTCCTTTGGCACAGTACATTGCATTTCTGGCCTTGATTATTGTTTGCTGATGTATTTTTATTATTCCTATGGTTTACCATGGATGACCAGATGTTTCCAGCAGCTCCAAAGGAGTTTGATATCAGAAAATGTTTCATTGATCTAAAACATCTGCGGTAAACGTCAGGTTTTGGTGTCAGTCCCTCACAATCAGAGAGTGAGGGTTCTTTCTAGAGCCGCCATTTTGCACTGACATTCAACAGTCATGCAGGGAGAAATCCATCGTAGAAGAGGACAGAGAGACATTTCTCCACACAGGAGCAGCACAGAGACCAGAATGCAATGCTGGAGCCTCCAAAGACAAGAATGCAACACTGCAACAAGATATGCTATAGTTTAGTAAAGAACAGGATACTTCTTCTCTTGCTCTTACTGTTACAATCGCCAATTTTATTGCTCTCTCCTTATAGACCAACAGCAGAATGCAGCAAGTTCAGGCCTGTACTCACCTGCTGTGGTTTTTGAAAGGCATTCTGGGAAATGTAGGAAATCACTAATGAGAGTGGAAACAGACAAGGCAGGTTAAGTGAAAGTGGGTTCATCAAAAATTCCAACACTTCATCACAGATTAGCTCCATGTAATGCACTGAACCTCAAAGATTGATGATATATACAATGAGAGTATAAGAAGTGGCATTTTTCCTTTAATGTCTGTATCAACCTATGGAAAAAATACTGTAAATACTTGGTAAGCCCTACTTATTAATGTATTTAGCCAATATTATCCCAAATCAAATGAATGTAACCAATAAGACAAAGATAAAATAGACTAACAAAAAAAAAAAGAAAGAAACACAAACATTGGATTATATGCACATCTGGTTAGCACCGAAACAATTTTGTTATTCACATGTATTTTAAAAAGAAACAATAAGCAAGAAAAAAAGTCAACAAGTGATGGGATAATGGGGCAGCAAAAACTATCAAAAAAAGATAAACAGGTTAAAGGATTATGCTATTGGATCTTAATCTTGTTACATCGACCTCTTTTACTTGTCAGCTTATTAAACCTCTAACAATTGTATGATTTATCGCTGGTGATGCTGTGCATTCTTGACATGTTGTCCTCTGAGTGACACACTGACATACTTAGTCCTGAAGTCATTGCCTTCATTACCCAGCAGGAGGCGGTGTTGTCCCAGCAGCAGGGTTTTTGAGGCTTTGTTCCAGTCCTTGTTTTGTGTTTTGAGCTTCTCAAGGCCTACAGAGGACCCATTTTTTGGGAAACCTTGCCCATGCATTTCATAGATTTCGACCTCCCTACCCCATTTCATCATCGTAGGACAGATGCTGTAGACGAAATGCTCATCTTCCTGAATGTAGTCAGCCAGTCAGTCAAGCTGCTCTTTCTTGAATTTTATACACTAAACTAGAACTAAATGAATATGTTGTGATGCAAAAATTCTTTCCTCTGAATTTGTCTGCAAATATTCTCTGGATCTGAGTCCTCAAAATGTTGCAGTTCTACCATTGATTTTTATTTGATTTATTTTTTTTATAATGGTGAACTTTTTTCTTTTTTTTACGCAATTTCAGATTACAAAAGTTCTGACACACATCATCAAACCCAAACTTTGTTTATTTATCAACTGGAGTGGATTAAGGCAGTTATTTTTCAGTGTGTTAGCTGGGGGAAGTACAACTCAATGGCAGGTGGCTAACGGTTAGCATTTGGAGCATCCAGTTAGTTTCTGGTACCCGGTAACGATGAGAGGAAGGCGGCACCACCACTGTCCTACTTAACAGCTGGGGGTTAATGAAATAATAAGTTTTTCAAAATGGGCGAACTATCCTTTAACAGTTTTTTTTTTTATTTTTTTCATTTTTGACCCATTTAGTGACACATTTATTTATTTATTTTTACATTTTGTCATTTTATCATATTATCTGGGAGGTATTATGTCAGTTGTTTCATTGTTTCAGTTGCTGCAAATTGGCTGACTTGGAATTTCACCCTTGGAAGATCAATAAAAGTAAAAAATAAATAAATAAATAAATTACCGTGCATTTAATATTGATGCGAAGTGTTTGATATGAAATTGATATTCACATTTTAAGCATTTGGCTGATGTTTAGGCAGCAGAGTGAATGAAACAGACTACGCTTCAATCCTCAGATCACCAACACTGAAAGCAAACAGCAGTGAGGAGGTCAAAGGTCACAGCCACAGATCCCTGACAGCAGATAATAATAAAATAATAGTAATAAAATAAATGACAGGGTGATTTTTTTTTCTTTTTTAATGAACCCTCTTTTATGACTGTGCGATCAATACCTGACCTTGATGTTCCTTTGTCCAGCTCATTTTAAACAGTGTAATAAACATGCAAATGGAAAACAATGCGCGGTGCTGAAACAGGCCTAATTTGTCCATTAGGGAAGAACAGGTGGAGGGAAAAAAAATCAATGCAGCTCATTTGCAGGAGGCTTTCTGTTAATGATGCAGAATGGCCTTGTGGAGACGGAGAGAGATTAAAGCTCACAGTGGCTCACTCTGAATACTGAAACTATTACCTTCTACTGCAGCAACCCGTAAATATCATATACAGTTTAATATCGCTCGAAGGGTGAAATGTTATGGGTTTGTTATCAGGAAAGACACAGTCATAAGACACACAAGGAAGCTGTGTTACCACACCACTGTATAGCCGTTGTATATTTTCAGAGATGAACCTCCAGGCTTGTGATTTCATTTAAGTGTTTGAACTTTTCCTCCTGTTTCCAGTCTATAACAACATCCATCCACAAGGTGGGTAGTTAAATTCCCACAGAGAAGTGAAGTTCTGAGGCCTGTTGTGAAAGACGGCGGCCTGAGGGGAGTCTCAGCCCACCGTCCTCCTCTTGTAAAAACTCTTCCAAATGAAGAGTTTCATTCCAAAATGAGATCCTCAGCAGCTGAAAACCATAACGGCTGCAAAGTAAGAGGAAAGGAAAACAAGTTTGGTTCATTTTAGAGCAAAGTATGTAACTTAATGGTCTCATTTGGCCAATAACTCTATCCTCTATTTTTTTGAAAGGTATTACATGATTAAATTCAGATGAAGTGGGGGTTTTTTTTTCGTAAAATAAATTCAGAGGATTTTAAAAACAAAGTACTAAAATGTTGCCTAAAAACATGCAGAGGATAGACAGTAAAAATGGCTTGGACTTCAATAACTGGGAGACGACGACAGCAAAACAAGATTAGCCGTGTAGCCAAGAGTTAATTTGTAATTTGTATATGTTTCTTCATGCATACACTTTTGAGTTTGCAAGGTGTGTGAGATTATCTGCACATGCTGACCATGAGTGTTCATGATGTATTTTTCATATAAATATATGCTGTCCAGATCCATTTATCTGTCAGCGGTTTAAATATGTTATGTCCTGTTTGTCTCCCTTCTTAAACACTTCAAAGTCAGACAAAAATTGCAAACTTGGGGCTTAAATTCAGGACAGTTTTATGAGGTACTAAGACAGTATTCCTATGTACTGGTGTAGCTAATGAAGTTCAACATTTTACTGCGCTCTGGTTGAACAGTTTGGCTTTGGATCCATCCTTAAAAGCATTCCTCTTTGTCTCTGGAAATTACCCGGAAGGTCTGATAACTGGTTTTCTTTTGCAACATACCTCTGGTTTGGTTGAATAACATAACATTTGCCTTCAGGTATTTACATAGGGTAACATGGTATGAGATGAACAGATAAGCAAATAAACGAGTGATACTCAGTAGAGCTAATCCCTCTGCGGTCCAGAATCTGTAATAAAGATCACAATGTGGGCGTGGCCAAGGGTCAACCACCTTGTTGGCAGTGAGACGCCCAGTTAGGCCCCCTGTGGAGAAATTCCAAAAAAAATGAAAGTGGGCATGGCCACATCAGTGTGAGAAATTATTATGTTGTTCTTTAGCCCAGGACAAACCTTTCATCAAAATTTTGTAGTGTTATGCTAATCTATTGGGAAGTTATGTGACTTTTTGCAGTATACCACTCCCTGCACTATGCCCCTTTTTGACTGAATTGCCTGAAAAGTTAACCAGGTCTCCTGACTGGCCCGTGACATACCTGCTCAAAGTTTTGTGATGATCTATGAATCCGTTCCGAAGTTATGAGCCTTTCTGTGATATGCCACGCCCACTGCCACGCCCTCTTTTTGCCAAGAGGTGTAAAAAAGTTAGCCCCTTCTTCCTTGGCCCGGGACAAACCTTCCCACCAAATTTTGTGGAAATCTGAGCTTCTGTTTGGAAGTTATGCCTCTGTGTGTCGTGTTTTCTCTTGAAGTTGAAGGACTTTGTGACATGTTATCCACCCTGAAGTGAAACTGAAATGCATCAGAACTTAAACGCCTCAAGGGCCTCACTAATGTGTTTATCATAAAACGACAGATCAGGGAGTTTATATTTCAAGAAAATTCAAGAAAATTCTGGAAACAAGTTGATTAGCATTGGATACTGACCCTGTTTGAAGAAAAACAAGATTTGAACACTGAAGATGAGAATAAATAACAGTTTGCAGTTGATGTAATGTATGGTTATAATGGAAGACTGTTTTGGGCATCAATATGGGAGTCACTATGGAAATGTAAAGAGTTAAATCACAGCAGAACCTTCTCTCCTGTCTCCTCCCATGTGTCAGTTTTAATAAAGCTAAAAATGAAAATGGTGGATTGCCCGTTCCCCTTTAAGACAGAGAAAGTTTCAAAATGTTCTGAATGTTTTATTCATG
>OMKZ01024841.1:6153-18343 GCA_900302535.1 Neoniphon sammara
GTGCCAGGTGGAGGAGATCCATCACAGTGTGACAGTGGCAGAGTGCTGCAGCCAGCAAAACGGGCACGCACGGCTCTGCCTTTGTCTTTGGAGCTAACCTTGTACGTCAGTCACACAGCTACCGTGAGCATATGGTGAGCTCACAGGAAGACGGACAGACAGATACACACGTGTGTATATACATAGGCACATACATACACCTACATACTTTGGCATGGACAAAATAGCACCAAAGTGCCTTTCACTGTTGTCATGCGGAAACCTTGTGATTCCAGTTTTGAGGATTGTCATGTTTTAAGTTCGGTTGAAAGACTACACGCTCCTCTGTGGGCTGAGAAAATCCTACAGCCCTTTGGTTTATGAAACCCTTTGAAACCCGGTTGGATACACTCAAAAATGCATGGCAGTCAAGTTAAAAACAAGTCTGTTTTTTTTTTTTTTTTGTAGTTCCTGAAAACTTGACATTTTACACGATTTGAATGAAAGCCCAGATTTGAAAACCCCTTGAACAACAACTGAAAAAGTTCAAAATGTTCACAATGTTTCTTTTGTTTCTTATCGTGCATTGTGCATGTGTGGTATTTACCTCCCTCAGCCTGCGGAGTCTTTTAGATTAAATTACCTGCAAATAATTTCCCCGCGCTAGCTTGGAAAAAGTTAATGAGCTAATCCAACATGCCGAGGGACACAGCGACGGCTTCGGTGCTGTGGCACATGAACATGGCACGGGTTGAGAAACTTTCCTTATCCCAACCTGAGGGGATGGATGTCCGGTAGATTTGTCATTCCCACAGACGGCGTGAAGGATATGCTGTCGGCTTGGCGAGGGCAACATGTGTGTTTTAAAAGATATGGAGGAAGGATTAGATTCATGCTGTATTTGATTTAGCCAAAGAACATTTCAAACCTTGCTCTCTCTCCCACTATCTTGTGCCTCCACCGACTCCACCTCTTCGCCTCTCAGGGACGTCAACGAATCTCTCTCTCTCTGCCTCTGACTCTCCCTCTCTCTGTCTCACACATAGACACACACAATAAGTAAAATCCTCTGTAGGTAGTCTCTACTGGAAACTCCTGTGGAGCACTGGAATTAATCTGTCCATATGGGTAGAGACCAAGCCAGAAACAGAGATAACAGTAAAGAGACCGAGGAACATCCAAAGGAAAGGGACAGAGGGAGAGAGAGAGGAAGAGATACAGAGGGGAAGTGACAAGCACACATGGATAGAGAAGTGGGGCCATGTTCTTTTCACTCTCTTGATATAAATCCAGTGACTTTGACTTTTTTGAATTTGCTCACCCGGTCATTGCAAAGGCCACCTTTCAGCAGACAACAGGATATCCCCCCCCCTCCCAAAAAAAAAATGTCCGTGCTTTTCTGAGACTCTGAATCCCAGGGTCATGACTCATTCTCTGGACATTGAATCAGAATCTGAATGAGACTTACTTTGAGCAGAGTAAGTGCACAGGATTTTGTCTGGGTAACATTGGTGCAGGTCCAAAAGACGTCAAGGGTCTGCACTCAAAAAATCTCTTTGTATGTTTTAATAAAAGATTCAGGGCAAGAGACAAATGTTCTTTGGGCCTCCATCAGTGTCAAGCGCTCGTCAATCTAATGAATATAATGTGAAAATCCAAAATGATTCTCTTTGTAGCAGGGTCCCTCTACAATTACCACCTCTACAATTTGGCCAACTTTTTTCTGTGCCAACACATTTCAGTGATGTTGTGGCCCGTTTCTACGAAATGACCGGCCCCTGGAGGTGAAATGTCTTGGCATTAAATACTACTGCGAGGTTCATCCAACCTAGTTTTTAATTTGCGAGTTATATGTTTTTTTTAAAGGACATGAAAGTAAATAAATAACATGGCTAGCCAAGACATTTAATTACTGGACCCTTAACCTTTTTTGGATGTCGACTTTTTGGTCGACGCACTGGTTTTAAATGCAACTGACTACTTTGATGCCATCAATGCAAGGACAGCAAATATAGCAACGAACATTTATAACTGTACTGAGATTACAGAACGTCACATTCAATTCTGACAGGTATCAGTCACAGAGAAATATGTACCAGAGATGTATGAGGACTTCACGGGACCCTCAAAGACATTCCATGATACATAAATGAATTGATGTCAAATGGCTCTATTTAACCTTTCTCTATATCTAGATCCCTTGGTACCTGTCCCTTGGTACAAGACTGTCCAGCTTTGATGAGGGGCTCTGCAGCAGATATCCATAATGGAATCCATTCAGGTGTGTTTAATTTGCATGCCGTGAGAGCAGCTTCACTGTCTGAAGATTATGTATTTGCTGACGGCGAGGAGGATCATTTCGGAGGCCACTGCTTGCTGGTGTGGAAAATCACTGTTAGAAATTCCGCATCGAGAAGCAAAATAAACACGCAGGCGTCAATCCATTACCTCTTCTGTGTGGGGATTTTTTCTCTCTCTCTCTCTCTCTCTCTCTCTCAGTGGTGAAATGGAGGTATCATTTTTCATAGCATGCGTGCACCTCTCATATTTTTGCGTATCATGCCTTTGGAGCGCATCTGATTTCTGAAGAGAATTCCTGTTCCGCCTTCCCTCTCACTCCTCATCTTTCTTGCTCTGTATCTCTCTATCTGACTATCTCTGTGTCTGCGTCTCTCGGGGTCTCTTTCCTCTGCCTTATGGTATATGGTAAATAGGATGACGACTGCTATTATGAGTTAGAGGGGATATACCGATGGACACATCGTGGATAAATGATGGACACTGACTTGAACCTAGCAAAAAGTATCCACTTATGAATCGCCCCTGTAGACAAAACATTCCATTATTCAAAATACTAAATGTAGTCCAGCATTCAAGATAGCTGTGCACATTTTTGTTGTGGGTGAGTATTGATTAAGGACAAACTCATTTGACCATTCATTTTCTATTTGTAGCCATTAAGATTGCATTGCAAAGCCCAGCAGATTTCAGCACCGATTAGCATCTTCCTGAGCTGGCCAGACCGGTTTCTGCATTGTTTCTCAGAGGGGCTGAAGTGCAGTGAAATATATCACAGCTTGAGCAATTGAAATGCCTATCTGTACATTACAGTGCAACATGCTCAAGAGCTGTGCCTGTAAGTGCTACCATCTACAGAAGCAGCTGTATCGCTGGCTGCTAATAATAGCTTTTTAACAAGCTTTACTTGCAGGTGTCTGAGAAACACATTATGTGGAGACATTATCAATAAATGTCTCTTACAGAACAAAAGGCTTATTGAATATTCACACACATCCACAGGCACAGACAAACCTAGCCCCACACGCATGCACATATACACACACACAGGTGGACGCAGGGAAGCACACACACCCACATGCACATGGGCACACACACACACACACACACACACACACACACACACACACACATGCACACACACGTACGCACGTAGAAACGTATCTGATAAGATTTAATTGAATATTCAACACCATGCTGTCTTGTGCAGAACACGAGAAGCTATCTCTGTCTCTCATATCTCACAGTTCTCATCTCTCTGGCTACTGGTGCCAGGACACACACACACACACACACACACACACACACACACACACACATAATGCCTGACAGACACATTATCAGTTTTTTACACACAAACATACTACATACTCACAGTAAGCCATACCAGGGGTTTGCTAAAGGGCTTAGTAGTTTGCAACCTTTGCACTGACCTCTATTTCCAGTCCAGCAACCTTATAGTAATATAAATGGATCTATTTCACTGGACACACAACACACATACAGAGCAGTTTCTACCATTCATCTAGAAAACTATTCATAAACCTGCCACTTTCAGAAAACTACTCCTCTAATAGTTTGCTCCTTTAGCAGCCTATTTGATGTTTTCTTTTCCCTCTGTTTCACTTATTAAAAGCTACTAGTTGATTCAATAAGGAATAGCCAGTTTCCCCTGAGCAGGAATGGTTGAGTGGGTCTACCTGCCCTCCTATAGCTATGAGGAAACAAACAAACAAACAAAAAAAAATCTGTGCTTGACTTAGAGTGATAGAGGAAGAGGCAGATGTGAGACAAAGAGAGAGAAAAAGAAGACGCCATAAAGAGAAAGAGGAGGCATTCATCCATGGTGGACATGTAAAAGAAGAGCAGTCTTCCTGACAGAGCCTGAAAGCCACATACGTGTCTGATGAAGCTGACGTGTGCAGGCGTGCGGAAGGAAGGAGGGAAGGGGGAAATAGAGGTGTGGCAGTGAATCATGTTGTTCTTTCCCTCGGAACTCAAAGGCTCCTGAGCGGGCAAGAGTGGGCGGTCAATGGTCATTGGCAGTGGAAGGAAATGGATCTAAAATTAATTGTGTGTGTCTGAGGCTTTCTCTGAGTATCTCGTCTGGCACCGGAAGGCTGTGCATGCAACTGTGTCAGTTGTCAAGATCAATGATTAATGCCCCACTCTGTGATTACTGTATTTTGCCATTCAGTTTGCCACTCAGCCATTTGGTAAATCAGTCACTCAGTCACTGAAGTCTATCTTAGAGAAGCTCTAAATCTTTGTGTAATAAAATTGGAAATCTCCATACATTTGTGCCCCGCCATTAGTATAATTGCAGTGGGAGGGAGGGTGTATGGATATCTCAGGAGAACCTTCTAGACTGTGACTGAGTTGACAGCTGTAAGATTGTTAGCTTGCTGCAGTCAGCACCATTCTACTCTCGCTGATATCGTCACAGCCAGGGGCTCAAATCATTTTTTCTAAATCAGCCTGAAGCCGCTTTGTTGACATTTTGCAGAACAGAACAGAAGAGAACAGAAAGGAACAGGATAAGACAGGATGGGATAAAAATGGAACAGAACTGACCGGAATGGAACCATACGTAATGGAATGGAACGGAACAGGACAAAGGACAGAAGAAAGCTGAGCAGAACAGGGCAGAGCAGGGGAGGAAAGGATGGAATAGAATGGAATAGAATGGAACTGAACCGCACTGGACCAGACCAGACCAGTCCAGACTAGACTGGACTGGACTGGACTGGACCAGACAGGACAGAACACAAGAACAGAACAGGACAGAACGGAACAGAGCAGAACCGAAAGGAACAGAACTCTATCACCCAACTGTGGTTCAGAAAACTCTGTATTGTGTAAACACTTAAGCACACATCAAGTGCTCAGCCACCTCTGCTGAAGCCATACTGAGGCTGACATTACAAACACCACATTACCTGGATCTTACTGAAGGATTCCTAACTGCACGTGTGAACCAGCTTCCACAGCTTGAGATAACTTGTCTGCCTCCAGGTGTACATAAAGTGTCAGTGAATGTCCACTGGGGCGGAAAGAGCAAACAGGAATTTCACAGAGGTTCTGTGGGAATCTGAGCGCCGACTCTGGTTGAGGTGTCGAAGGTAGAGCTCAAGTGAATCTTATGCAAATTTCAGTTATCTGCAGCAAGCGTTGACAAATGGAATGCCAGGTGTCTGTTTGATTGATCTCTGCTCATAAAAAATCCCCCCAACTTCTCCCTGTTTCACCACAGACAAAAAAAAATGTTGGGGAAACTGATCCTTCCTGTCTCCCGTTTTTACATTATCTTTGATGAATTGCTTTTGGAGCACAGGGACAAATCTAACATGCAGCAACGTCAAAGAAAGTCTCCAAAATTGTGGGAGTAGGTGGTGGGTGAAGACTGGAGAGAATGTACCAAACGTTACCAAAATTCTTATGATGCTGGCCAACGTGACATCAACCTAGCTAACAGACTAGACACACTTGTCTCCACCCACTTCACGCCCATAAAGCATCCAATATTTGTGAGTATAGCATTTTCAAGTGTTGGTGAAAATACTCATGTATTTTCACAGAGATTCACAGACAAGAATGTCAATCACAGCTCCTACACTTACATGACTGAGAAGCCCCCCACATACTGTTGGCATGATATATTGCATTAGCCATGGCTTATAGAGCCGCCTTTTCTTCTTCTTCCCTAATTTATAGAGAAAAACAGTCTTATGTAATGCAAGTGCATAGACTAAACAAAGTACAAAGAGACTAGCACGGCAGCAGAACAAAATAAAACTGTGAAAAATTGCAAGAAGCAAACTCAACAATATATCTATCTCGGCATTTTCTTTTATGCATATAAAAGTAGGTCTGCACAACAGCAGCTTTAATATGGATTTATCTTCATTACTGTACAGCATCAATGAAAGAGTTAGTCTATACCCTCTTTTCCTATTGTCTCTTATGCGCTTTGCTCCCATTGTACTGCATATGTTCAAAAAAATAGAAATCTCACATGCAAAAACAAGCAGAGGCTTTTGGTAGACACATAAGCTACACATATATGGTAGAAGCTCTGGGCGTCTTCTGCGGCTGTATTCTGTATATATTGAAAAAGTGGATCTTTAAAGCTGCAAAGCCCTGGAGATAGAGAGAAGACACTGATGCATTATTCAGCTATGTTGTCTTCATACCAGGGAGGGATTTCGATAGCACAAAACATGTTGAGAGTGCTGCGGTGTATAGAGCAAGCTCAACAATATTCTGTATGGGAGGTGATTCAATATTCCAGACTCTGATTTTATGGGAGTTTCCATGCTGAACTGGCCTGTGTGGAGGGTTAAGGCACTTAAGGCATGCTCTTTTTCCTTCTGAAAGATCGATGCAAAGATGTTGGTTTCTTGGTGTGAATGATTGGTGTGAGGAGGAGGTGTATCTATAGAAAGTATGGACTAGTTGAGATAACCATTCCTGGATTGCTGATCTATCTTTTCCAATAACATGATCCCATGTGAGCCTGCCAATTTCAATCACTACTTTCTACACTGCAAAAATCTCTAGCTTAACAAGTCCTTTGGTCTCATATCAGTGTTAAAATTGTTTTTCTTAAATCAAATGAAAAAAAAAAATCTGCCAGTGGGAGGAGATAATCCAACTTGTTTCTGATGCCAATCAGTGGTTTCCAGGATTTTTTTTTTGAATAAATGTGATTTTCTTGATACTAGTAGGCTTTATTGTACCTTGTTTTGACATACTTGTACACAGAAAAATTCCTGAACCAAGTGAAACAGCAGTAAAAACAAGTGGGATTATCTCAGCCCACTGTCTGATTTTTTTCACTTTCAAGAAAAATAATATCTTTAACACTGAATATGAGACTGCACTTGTTAAGATGGAGATTTTTTGCAGTTTAATATCAAGTTCCTAGCCATTCACCGTCTGGTTCCTATATAGCATGTTGATTCAGCATGACATTGCCTCTTGCTATTTTAGTCAGTATAAAATATAAACCTTTTAAGATATTGCAATATGGCATCCTAAACCATCACTGCTCAGAATAACAAATGTGGTTCATGAAAGCACGCCTTTTTCAAAAGAGAGAAGGAAATCCAGCCCCCATAATATTATTTTACAGTCCACGCTACTGTACAGAGAGCGGAGCAGAGAGAAACACACATCGCAGCAGGAACCACGATTTGAACACATGCAAACAGCGAGGAAGTGCAGCTCCCAGCATGGCATCTTATGACAGCCGAGCCCACAGGGCAGGATCATGAAAGCAGCTTCTGAGTTGCAGCTTGTGATTCCTGATTTAAAAAGTATAGATCAGTGATACCAAAAATCACTGAAAAGATTCATAAAAACGGTGTTTGTTGTAATATGGGCAAAAATATTCCCTGGGTGAAAATGTTTATTTACTGTTTTGTTACATAATACTGTACTATAAAATATTACATAATACTGCTGCTAAGAAACATAAAGGGAGCCACACAAAAGGCAGCCGCTGTTACCCAATTACCTTATCTGAAAGTTATGCTAGGGAATTTGCCCAAGAAAAGAGAGAAATTTGTTAACATTCAGACCTTCTCTCAAAAGTATGTTAAAGTGTTATTGCAACACTGCATATTTACAATCTGAATACAATTCTTCTATCATAAACAGTGGCAAAGTTTCCTCCTAGATCAGCTAGTTGTACTTCTGCACGCGCTGGACAGCCGTGTCATACACAATTTGATGACCTGTTTCCTCCTGATGCTCTATAACAGTTAAACACCAGTGGCCAGAAGTTGCCCTGCTTGGCTTTAACCTTGAGCGCAGCTTGATTAAATGCAATAAACAAACAGGTGCACATGCACAAATGTTACCCTGTGAGTGTCTACAGTCTTCTGCAGTGAAGCAAACTGTCTGCTCATCTGTGAAACCAGATCTAAATTGAACTGCCAATTAAATATTTACTGCTTCCTAGGTGTTCCATGTTCCCAGCAGCAAGCATGCTACAAACACTCTACATGAAACAAACACAGAATAGTTTTATTTTTATTTTTTATAAGCCCTCAAGTGTACTCACTAAAGGCATTATATGATATTCCCTGGTGAGAGTGTTGAAGAGATGTTTTAGTGTGTTTTGTCTCATGAGGTCTGCCACCGTTTTCTTTCAGAGATCTAATTTAATGAATAATCAGTTCTAAACTTGAATTTAGCTGAATACATGCCTTTTGCCATCTAACTTAACTTTACCAACAAGGTCATACAACAGCCTTGCTCACTATTAAAATTGTGTTATAGTTGTTGTGTTATTAACATATTTTCATCTATTTATGTACGGGATGAAAATCCCAGACATCCTCATTTGTATAATAAACTGATAATCATCCAGAACCAGACACAAACAGCCACGTAAACAGCAGATAAAAGAAATCATAATCTTTAAACATCTAAACTCTTTAAGGCATCGACCATTCATCCCCTACCGTGACAATGTAAACATTACGTGAAGCATGAGTAGTACAAATACAATATTTAAATGTACTGTATATATAATTCATATAACTGCATTACTGAATCGAGCTGGGAATCTTTTGATACTGATTACTCATCCAACCAACTTACTTAAATGATGTTTTGTTTTGTTTTTTTTCTATTTTAGCTGGGCAGTGGCCACATGCCTCTTCCTCAGCAGCTTCATCAGCAGATAACTGATGATGAGGGTTTTGTATATGTTTGCATATATGTCTGTATGGTTACAATGTGTGCTTGACATCAGTCCCAACCTGCTGCATGGAAGCATCTATATTAAATGAGCGCAGGGGTGAAAAGCTTTAAATGTCCATAAAAGATGCAGTGAGCAGGTGCATGATAGAAAACATTTTTTTGTTTTTTTTGGAGGCATGATTTGAGTGAACTGCCCTTTTAATAAAAAATAACTTGGGGACTTGTGCTGGGACGCCTGGTGCGCCACTAAAAATGACTTGAGGCAACGCTTGCAGCCAGTGTGAGCCAGGTAAATTGACTGATTAACATAGATGAGATCTTTTTTTTTTTTAAACACCGCACAGACGCTCGCACACAGCCAGGCTGCAACGGCTGTTAGAGTTTTGCTGCTTGTCTACTAAATTTTTGAGTCAGGCACTCACAGTTACACGATCATATGTAAATATGTGCTTTGAACTGCTGCAATGTTCTGAAAAAGCCTTCATGAAAGCACTGATGTACAAACATTCTTCGACTTGAAGTGCTGAAAGCAGTTCCCATAGGAATCAGTGCATTTATAGATAGATGGAAGTCAACAAATGGATGTCTTTCTATGAGAAAGTCCAAAACATAAGAAACTCAGCGCAGACATACCGACACATATTATGAGCACACTGCTGTTGTCATGTGAAAAGGTCACGACCCCCATTTTCACATCAGTTGAGAGATGACATGATGTTCTATCAGTTGAGAAAGTTTTACTCTCCTTTGACTTATAAAACACTTTCAAAACTTGTTGAATAAAATCAAAGATGTGTGGAGGTCAAGCCAACCAAGGCTATTTACATTAGCTTCTTACATTGGTATCTTACATTAGAGATACAAGGTTTTCATATAATGCACAAGAAACATATGTGAATGTTACAAACAGTATGTGGGATGTGGATGGAATATTTTTATTGAAAACAGAATCAAACAGCCACAGAACAGTAACAAATTCTAGGTAAAACAAAAAACTGTTTTCATTCTTCTCCAACCTGTTTGTCTTTCCTTAATCGAACCATCTTTTCTTTATTTTGTTGTGTATTTATTACCTGCCAACAAACACCTTGTCTCAGACACTGTGCAAATGACAATTTATTTGTCCGCTTTCTTTTCTTCATCCATACTTGTCTCCATTAATTCTTATTTACGTTTGCTTGTTTTCCCTTTTCCCTCTTAAAACAGGCGTCATTCTTTCATCCGGCCGCCATTAAACCATTCGCGCGGTCGTCCATCTTCTGCCTTCTCCTGCTTCCAACTTTTAATGTTCAGGCTCTTTGAAAACCAAGCCTCTCCCTTCTCATCTTTCTTTTCAACCTGCCCTCTTTTTTTTATTATTATTATTTTTCATCAGTCAGTTCACTCTTTGGTCTACTTTCTCTTCATTCTCCCATCTTCCCATTCTTCCTCCCAACTTAAGTTGTTCTGTGTGTTTTAAAGCAAGACTTTTCTCTCATCATTATCCAGCCACCTGGCTTTCCTTCCTTAGTCTTTTTTCCTCAGATATGCACTTTCAAGTTTGATCCCTTCTCACCTTTTTCTTGTTCATATGCAATATAAATATCAGATTTCTTGTCACCCATCCATCCACTGATACAACTTTCTCCTTTCTGCCATGCTTATGCTCAAATTTGATGTAAATCTTTGCACTTTTATTGCACCCTGCCATCTGTTTTTTCATCTTTGCTTTATTCATCATTCATAACCTTTTCAATTTTAACCCAACTTTTAACTTTAACATAAACTAAATCCACTTGAACTGTAAACAGATGCAAATAATCTAACCATGAACCTATAGAGCCATACTTCCATCATCCTGTCCTTTCTCTCCTCCCTTTAATCTACATGGGAAATATTTTTATGTAAAAATATACAGTAGGAAACAGTGTACCACCCTCTCTAATGTAGACAACATCGCCCCATATGCCCAAATTAAATTCTGGTGTCGGGTATGGGAACTTGTCCGCCCACAGGAAGTGACAAATGAAAACTTGAGGGCAAAACACATGCTGCCTGGTAAACAGTGAGTGAGTGAGCGCTCCACCCAGAAAAAGTTGGACTCATCAAAGTTAGATCTTTTGCCTCTCTTGTCACTTTGGTGTAAAGCGATCACAGACTGGCTGGCTTGGTAAACATCCGTGCGCTGGGTGCAGTTTACTGCTGTCACTTTACATGATTTCTGGGGATAAATGGCCAGATTTTTCAAAAAGCCACCTCTTGCTGCCATTTGGCGCCAACAGTGTGCAAAGCTGTCCAGTGCAGCTTTCACACAAAGAACATGATTCACTTTTATCTACAATAGAAAAACATCTTTTTATTTTTTTTTTATGTTACTCTTTCCCTCTCCTCTTATTATCCTGTGTCAATATAAAAATACACTGCATCATGTTTTTGGCATGTGTCAGCTAACCTTTTGACCTGGGTGAACAACAAATCAAATCCTTAAAAGTGCACTATGCCAAGGGTCAATTGAGGTGAGGACCCTTTAGATTCAACTGACAAAAATACATATATGAAAAAATTGAATAAACATGTAATTTGATGGTTGAGTCTTCACAGCTGTCACAATCAAAGCATCTCACTGATAGATTACATGCTTAGTCCACGTTTTTGTCAAAAGGTCCTCACTTCAATCGATAGTGCACATGTAAAATCTGTTATGAAAGCAGAAACTGAATCTCATAAAGCTGACATGTGTTGTAAAAGTATTTTTCAACTCCACTATGGACTTAGATGAACATAATTTTGATGAACATAATATATCTTTTTTGTACTATTGTTACTTTCACGTGATTTTATTTCTTTTACTGTAAAGCCTGAGTACTATGAAAAATGCTATACAAATAAAAAAAATTATTATTATTATTATTATTATTATTATTATTATTATTATTATTATTTTCCTAATCTATAAGTCAGCACTCTGCTGGAGTTGCTCCTGCCAGCCAGCAGCTTGATTTTCTATCACGTATCAATAGTACTGACCTTGATGACCTTAAATGTTCAAGTGTATGATGAATGGAACAAATATCGAGCAAATTTTGAATTTAAACCAGTCGATATAAAGCTCATTCACCAGCAAGGTTAGGTCACGACTCTCATGCTCTCACTGCAGTGCGAGTCAGAGAAAATCCTGCCCTTGTCAGTCATTCTGCTCTTATCATTATGTCTTTTTTTTTTT
>OMKZ01024842.1:0-19751 GCA_900302535.1 Neoniphon sammara
ATTCTACAGACAGATGGACAATGCAGAAAATATCAGATGTATTTATCTAACAATATATGAGGTATTGATATATAAGAACTTTGTATTTTTGATGTTTGGACCTTGGATATTTTGGGTAATATTGTAAGTCCTTGGCAGTAGCTGTATCCTATATATCTATATCTATATCTATATCTATCTATCTATCTATCTATCTATCTATCTATCTATCTATCTATCTATCTATATATATATATATATATATATATATATATATCTCCTTGTTCTTCTTTTCTCTATTTTTTTTTCTTGTGTGTGCGCGTGTGAGTGAGTGAGTGAGCAAGTGAGTGAGTATACCTGACATATTTCTCTTCTTTTTGGGGATTTTCATTTATTTTCCATTTATTGTTGCTACTGTTGTTCCTGTTTTTCCACTGTTAACTGTTGTTAACAGTATTGTAACTTGTTTCCTATGTGTTACTTACACTGAAAATTTCAATAACCTTTAAGTCATAAAAAATTTATAGGGTTAAATAAAAATAATTAAAGAAAAAATATAATTCATTTTTTTGTGGATTTAAAGAAAATAAACTAGCACTGTAAGATAACTGATAAGAATAAAGAAAGAAAGAAAATAAATTAAGAGCGCAAATGACAGTTTAATATATAACTAAGACAAAAACGTGGAAACAAGGCGTCGATGGCGCTTTTATTAGGGGGATCGTATCTGCTAGTAATGTGCAGGTAATCTGGTGTTTTCGTAGCTTCATTTGGTTTCAGCTATAACCTTACCACGCCAGTGGACAATATTAAGGCTTGTAGTTGCCTCCCTCTAGCGTCAGTCTGTTGGAAGGCCTTGGGGCTACTAACCCTTGTGTCTGGGATGTTGTTGTTGTTTTTAACCGACCAAGTGACACCCGAGGCACTGCTTAACTGAAAAACAAGAGTATCTTTATTTTTAACCACATGGAAATGGGCCTGTCTGGCAAGTTAACTCATAACAAGCAAACTGTTACCTTTTGATCTGAATCAGCCTGCATTATGTCAATAAAATAAAATAGTTTAGGTAATTCTCAGTGGTGTACAAGATGTACAGGTATCTTGTACGTTACACTATTAATAGCCAGTGATGTGCGTGTGCGTGTCCGTGCGTGAACGTGCCAGTAGTAAAGTCGTGTAATGGCTGTAGGGACGGTACCTGGAGGCAAGCGCGCCACTTGGGTAGCTCGCGCGTACTGGTTAGAAGAGCGGTGCCTTCGCTGAACTTGACTCTTTGTTTTGGTCCCTAGTTTCTTTTTCTTTTCGTCATTTTTAACATTCAACTTGAATATTGTTGCGAACGACAACGTGCAATTCCAGACAAAGCTTGATCTAAGGTAAGTGGTGGCGACCGGCGATTTAAAGGAAGTTCAGTTCTTACCAAACACATTCAATACTGGTTTGTTATATCTTCTAATAGTACGTTTAGGGGAAATTCTTTGTCAGCATTTCGCAAACTGGTCTGCAGTCATTAGGATTTTAACTTAAAGGTTTGATAGTAATGACACATTAAACGGTCAGTTACACATTAATAGCCTGCCATAACCATAAATCACCACTCAAGTCATCACGCTGTTAATTGTCTCTTAGCAAAAGACGCTGCGTCTCAAGGGCTTTATTTTGTCGAATATTGACCGTTGTGCATATTATCGTTTGAATGTTGATCTGATACTCCTGTTCTTTCTCTTTCGGTATAGCTGTGTGATGCTGTTGCCTCACATGTTGTGTACCATGGCAGCGGTGCATGCACACGTGTGTCAGAGTCCATGCGCAGGCGCCCTACGCACCCCAGATTATATTACCCCGAGTTGCAAGAGAAGCTGATTGGATATGTACGTAGCCTATACAGAAAACCCAGTGTCATCTGTCCGCTCGCCTTTTGTTGATAACTGTTTTCATTAAGCTTTTAGTGTGGCAACACTGTCTTGGGAGGCTGCAGGCTCCCTGTTCAGAGCTTTTCGCAAGAAGAGGCATCCAAGAAGCAAGAGCAGCCTGAGACTTACTGGTGTGTAGAGTACATGATGTCTTCCCCCACGGTAAGACCATGCATTGTATGTGTAAAGATATAGGCCTAATCAATGTTGGTGATGTACATTATATTCTCTCGAATGAAACAGTTTATCAAGTGGACTGAACATGCAAATCTTAACATTACTTTCAAACATTTTTTGTACTGTTGTATGGGCCTCAGTTGTGTGCATCTCAACTTTAGTCAAGTCAGTCCACATTTTATTTCAAGTCTTTTTCTTTTTTCTTTTTTTTTAAGTCATTTAATGCAATGCAAAGGTCAAACAAAATTGCCATGGGACAAATTATAAGTCATGTCTGTGCAAGTTAGTGTGATGACCTATATCTAGTAGTAACACACTGACCAGAAGAAAAACTGGTTCTTATCATATGAGATGCAGGGACTTTTCTTTGATAACTACATATTTTTTCATATGAAAGAATACATAAACTGGTTCATATCACATGAGATGCAGGGACTTTTCTTTGATAACTACATGTTTTTTCATTTGAAAGAATACATAACCCCAGTCATTACACCTGATGCTAAAATCTATGTTGAAATTTGCCAGGTAAACATCTTGCAAACTGTTGATTCTTCCCTGTACTGCAGCTCTGCAGCTCCCTGTGTTTTGGTGTAAGGGCAATTGCAAAAGCTGAAATTTAATTGAAATAAATGCTGCTTAATGGATTGAATGTTAGACTGTGAAATACTGAGCTTACCAGTGAACAGTAACAACCCAGAAGAGTCTCATGTTGCTGTATACATTTGCTGATAAGCAAAGTTAAGGAGGTCAGAGGTGCTGCAGCATTGCATTGACCCAGGACACAAAATTTACAACTCACTGCATTTTGAAATTCCATGTAAAACATGGCATACAGCTTCACAATTTGGGCTTAGATTTTTTCACTCCACCTCTGATCTATTCCCAGCATTAATGGCACAGTGAGTGATACTGGAAGAAGACATTATCAGAAATAAGGAAGGGGGATTTTCTGTGTTGGTTGTCTGTTTCAGTCCTAAAGTGGGAAGTGCTGTGCAGCAAATGTTTTGATCAGCCAACCATCGTCAGCTCAAAACTGCTGGTGACAGCTCTCAGATTTGTAGATTATAGATGAAAATATCAGGCACAGTTGCTTGCCATGCTAGAATATAACTTTAAGTGAAACCCCTCCCCTCTCTTTTTTTGCAGCCTTTGGATTCCTGAAATCTTGTGCGTGTGATCATCCTGAACCTCTCTTCTTGCAGGTAGGTTTAAAATTGTGCAGCCATCACCACAATTCCACGGCACCAACTTTCATACATAGATGCATAAAGCTATCAAACCTAATACACTTGCAATATGCAGTCAGTTTTCACAAAGACTATTCTATTTTTGTGCCTTTTGTGCCTATTTTTGTGTACAGATGCCTGATAGTGACTGTTGCACTGATGTTGCACTGGTCAGCATGCTTAACTCATGACACTGTGTAAAAGATCAGTATATATGCATTATTTGTCACTTGCTTGTGTCATTATATTTCATTTTCATTTTATTTTTTTAATCATGATATCCACAATCCTACATCCCATTTATCTGTTTGTTTTTTTCTTGTCGCTGGAAGATTTGTGAATTACAAAGCTTTCAGTGCATTTGTTCATGTGTGTATTTGGGAATGGAGTTCAGCACAATTTGCTACAATTCCTGCAAAAGTGAACTGAACAGCATTAAGTTTGACCTGGATCAGGTCAGAATGCTATGCTGCTTAGCTCTCAGAACATTCCCTTTATATCAGCTGATTACTGCAAATGTCTTGGTGCTCTGGTTGATTTTCTATGTACAAACTTATCCCATTTAATCCAGTAACAGACCAGAAATTTCATGCAACCAGCAACATGAACAGTCACAATAACTGCTCAGTTTTCCATGGACCACCATTAACTCCACATGACAAAAATAATGCTATGATCATGGGTCAGACCATGTTTACGCTAGATCTTTTTTTTTTAAATTTTTTTTTTTTTACCCAAACTCCCGCCATCTTTAATAGAAAGAAGTTGCAAGGCAGATAGGAAATAAAGCACTGTGCCTGGTTTCTTTTTTAGGAAAAGGAGAGAAGTTTCTAAAGTTGAGAAAAGCTGGACTGGTCAGTCACAACAAAGAGGATACAGCGTTTCAGCTAGCACAGCAGCTGACAGCTAACTATAAAAACAACAAGAGTGAAAATGCCTTTAGATATGTTGGTAGCAGTTGTTCTGATTATAAAAAGTCAGAATGGTGTCACACTGGTTGGTTTATTGGAGTTTCTGTGATGTTTGTGAGAGTTTTCCCTAAGTATTGCTTTCTTATAGTCGCTGCTGCAGAGGCAGCTAGTCCTTTTGCAAACAAATGTGTGTCACATGAAGTGGAGTAGCTTGAACATCCTCTTCCTGTTGTTCCCGTGAAACATAAAAAAATGCATGGCAATCTGTTTTATGCTCAGGCATGAGGAAGTCATGGTACATGAGATCCCATGACAACATACTTCTGCATGATGAGTCAAGAAACTGATGCCAATATTTAAGTATGTAAACTAAACTAAACTAAATTTGAATATTGGGACATCAGATCTGCCCTTTTGTGGTTTTTCTTTTTACAAATTTATCTTAAAATTTAGTATTTAAGTTTACATATTAAACAACTGGATAGCTCCCTTTGAATGAATTAACAAATACTCCTCCACTGTGAGGAAACACATACAAACTCTCAGTTGGAAGGAACATACACAAGTACCTTCCACTTTTGTAAATGATTTATTACCATCCAAATGTGTCACTACCTAGCAGATGCTGAAAGAGACAGATCTAAAGTTACATGGTGGTTATATGAGCCTAGGTTACTGTTGGAAATCTGCAAATTACTGAATAGGTGTGGAGGAACAAGCAGAAGTTTACTTAGGATATAAAGATGACCTCATCATAGTGATAATTCTTCTACTGCAAACTTGAAAACTCATCATGACAGAAAGTGTGTTCCAGCTTACCTGGCCTTTGTCCCTTCCTCAGTTCAATGATATGTAATAAAATATGGTGAAGCCATGAGCCAATACATGCCACCCCCTTTTGGTATCTAAGTTACTTCCCATTAACTTTACACTAAAGTAAAAATGTTCAAAATTCCAATGAAAGCTGGTC
Source organism: Neoniphon sammara (assembly GCA_900302535.1). NCBI lineage: Eukaryota > Metazoa > Chordata > Actinopteri > Holocentriformes > Holocentridae > Neoniphon > Neoniphon sammara. Next base: position 5,180 of record OMKZ01024842.1, read on the forward strand.
AGGAGGTTTCAGATATGCAAATACTTCCTGCAGCTTAACCATGAACACTCCTGAGCAATCATTCTTTGAGTTAACCCTGACCCCAACCCTAACCAGTCACCTATTTCCTGTCCCTGAATGAGTGAGGATTTGTGAAACAACCTTATAGCACATAACAGAGAGCACTGCATGAATGCATATATGCAATAGTGGAGTTTTTGGCCTCTATGGAGTTAATGGTTATGGAAATGCATACCACAAAGAGGAACTAATACTTGGCCCTTGGTATCCTTGTTTTGCGGGGACACGTATCACTTCTTCAGGTTTATTTAAAGCTACTTCCTTGCTACTTCCATTATCCAGTCTTACCTCAAACCACTTGTTTCTGAATGCTGACTTGGCATTCCTTTGCTGTCCTCTCTCTTTCTCTCTCTCTCTCTCTCTCTCTCTCCCAGCCATGACCAAGTCTAAGGCAGAGACCCAGAGCAAGGAACCAGAGAGCAAAGATGGAGGATGCTGGGGCTGGGTGATGGTGGGGGCCCTGTTTGTCAGTTCAAGCCTCGTGTTTGGTCTGATGCGCAGCTTGGGGATCTTCTTTGTAGAGTTTGTCCAGTACTTTGAAGAGAGCGCCCAGGCCATCTCCTGGATCAGCTCCCTAGCTGTGGCAGCTCAGCAGTTCTTCAGTGAGTCAGTCTACTTGCGTGCTTGTTCACAGTAAAGTATATATGTGCTGTTTTTCTTTATGTATAGTGCCGCTGGTTGATGAAAACCTTGTAAAATCCCAATTTGGGTGATTGATTTAATTTATTTGACACATTTCAATTATAACATGCATAGATATTAAAAAAGAAGAATCAAAAGTCAAGGATCAAGACACCACAAAACTCAACGCCTTACTTTCACTTTGGTACTTACAAGAAATGAAGTGGAAGGGAATGGGGAAATGCAGCAGACCTGGCAATCTGTTCCACAGCTGAGCTGCTTTTAAAACAAAAAGTGCTCTCAACTGGTTTTGGACGGACCTGATGGGCCAGTTTTCTTTGTCATCCTGGGTGACCTCTCATCGGAAAATGTCTGTATTGCATATGGTGTTTGTGGACTGCTTATTCCTTTAGTTGTTTTGAAAAGGAACTCAAAACATACCATTTTTGTTGGTTGCATAATTTTGTCAATCTTGTTTTACTTTTCCCTTTGCACTTTCTCCTTGTGCAGCATTTTCTGTTGCACTCTGGTTGTACCAAAGTGTTTGAAAACATGCCATACAAATAGAAACGGTAAATTGTTGAAAAGTATCCTTCCCTAAACTGCTCTTGAATCTACTAGGCTAAAATGAGCAGAATTGATCCAAGTGGAATAGCTTTTAACCTCCCTCAGTAGTCTAATAACTAATTTAATGTTGAGGGACAATTCTGTCATACCTAGTTTAATCTCAGAGACTCCAAAACAGGATTTACACAATGGATTTTTTGCGCAAGGAGTCACATGTTGCAAATGAAACTTTAAATTTTGCTCATTCCAAATGATGATATAAGCCCAATTTCTGATTTTCATTGGTTTTCCTACAGAACTCCAACACAAACTGCATGAAATTAAAGTTGCATTCAAGTGTCACCATGCAAAATCAGTTTAAATCTGCTTTCAACCATCTGAGACTCTCAGAGTGAGAGCAGTCATGATTAGTCCCCATAAGCATTGTCCTTACTAACCTGTTCTGACAGTTTTCCAGCCTACTTTAAGATATTTTGTCAAGCCACTGTACCATAAATGGCAGGCCACATCTAAATGAGGCAGGAGCGGGGCCTCCAGCTGGAATCACCATGGCCTTTCCGTCTCAAAATGTGATGTTGTGACCAAATGTGTTCGTTGGTTCTCTTTTGTGAGCACTGTTGGGGCCTGACCCTCTCCTGACACATGGCTACCCAGCATGCAGCCCAGGAATTGCTGCTAGAACAGACTCATCAACTTAACCTTACAATAGAGGAGGCTTTCATAAACCCGCCCCGGTGCACTGAATCTGTCTTTCCGATATGCAGCAACCACTGATGTTCATGTTTTAACTTCACTTGAAGGATCACAGGCTCCTCTGTGGATTGTGAAATTCCCAAAACCTCAATAATAATTTGGATAAACTGAAAAATAATTTTCAAGCTGAAAACTAGTAGTAGTGTTACTAGTAGTATTTTAAGTTCTTGAAATGTTGAAACTTTGGAAATACAATGTTTTCATCTGATAACAGCTGTAACCTGCAGTATTATATCTGTAATATTTAACTTGACTATGCAAATATTTGTCAGTAATAATATCATGGCAAATGTTATGTGTGTTAAGCTCTGAGTACTCATCACACAGAGAGCCTTTAAAGACACATGAATGTGTGTGTGTGTGTTCAGGTCCAATGGGTGCGGCACTGTGTAACGCGTATGGCGCCAGGATAGTGGTGATGACAGGTGGCTGTCTCGCTGGACTTGGCTTCATACTCGCCTCACAGGCCACCTGTCTCGCCCACCTGTATCTCACCATGGGTGTTATTTCAGGTAATGACTCTCTTCATCTTAATGCATAATTGTCCCATTTCCTGCTGATATTGATTAAAAAAGTGGCAGGTTGCCTTTATAACAGTTGAACAGATGCACATGGAAACACTAATAGCATGCATAGGTAATAATGATTACACATGTAACAGTTTTGATTGATGTTATGCAATTCATCTACATTTAAAAAGGATTTAAATCTAGTAAATAAAAAATGATTTAGTGAAAAATAAATGGATTTTTTAAAATGTTATGTTGGTGAACCCGAAATATTGTCTAAATATTGTAATAACAGGGTTCCTGCTGGTCATGAATTCTTGGAATAAGTCATGGAATATCATGTAATTTTGCCCACCTCAATTAAAAAAACAAAAAACAAAAAAAAAAACTAACTAGTTATTTGTCAAATATGTTTATTTTCCCCCCAGAATAAAACACAGTGATGAACTTTAATAAGACCTCCAAAGTGCTTTAAAAATTTTGGTCAAGGGAAAAAATGTCATATTATGTATATAGGCCATGGAAATTCAGTATTTTAGTCATGGAAAGTCATGGAAAAGTCAAGGGATTTACATGGTAATGCATTGTAAAAACTCACATGTCACACAAATTATTCATGCTCATGGAGAGAAGTACAAAGTGGAGCCTGAAGTTCTCTAAAGTGTGAAAATATACAGAGCTTTTTCATTAGAGAGGAGAGGGGAGAGAGCAAGGGCGACTTCAGATAAAGTCGCTAAGTAACGGGGCAGTTATTGGTTTGGTTGAAGGTCAGGGGAAGCATTCCTGGATAATTAAGAGCCATCAATTCAAAGAGGGCCATGGTAAATAAGACCTACAATTACAGGGGTCGTAGTCCAGGCATATAAAGTTCGTTCACCATTATAATATGTCGGGTACAATAATATTATATAAGGCACCATAAGCATATTTCCACAACGTTCAGTATGTACAAAAAGAATGCAAATCATGGGAGAAATCATGAGAAAATAATGCTATAATAATACTGTGGAAACAACTTAAGGATCAGCAGTTTGAGTCAAAGGTCAGATGGAAGAGACTTTTTGAGTGATTATATTAGCTGCAAAAACCAAAACATGCCATTGTTTAGTTGATGAGGAACTTACAGGCTTTTCAATTTTTCAGTCTAAGTCATGAAAGTATTGTTCTTAACATTGCCTGCAAGCCATTCCATACTCTTACATGGCAGTACCAGAACTGTTGATTTACTTAACATAAAACTCTAAAACTTTTACACTTTTACATAAGATAACATAACAACATATATATGTTTTCTTATTATATTGTTATCGGTATTATGTTTATATTAAGTGACTTAACTGCATCAGTTATTATCAGTAGCCCACGGCTTCTGATGTCTCTTGCACAATATACTTTTCTTCTATTTTTTTAAATATTATCTCGCAATAATTAAGTAAACTTGCACCAGGATTGCGAACAAATGCTAACACAAGGTTGGTGCAAATGACACATATGCAAACATAACTATTATGGTTATCAGGTTTTGCTCTACTTGTCAAAACACAAGCTTCTGGCATCACAGTTTCTGGAAATGTTTTGAGGAAATGTTAATTTTTAGATGCTTTGCATTGTGGAACAGGTTTGTGACTCGTCATCTTTTTGCACCTGGTTGATTGCGTTGAACTCTTCCAATGCCTCTTCATGCGTCTCTCCTCCAGGCTTTGGCTGGGCGCTGGTTTTCACTCCTATGGTGGTTACAGTCATGTCTTACTTCACTCGGCGATGTTCCTTGGCTCTGGGACTGGGTTTCTCAAGTATCGGCCTGTCCTCCTTTGTATTCAACCCCCTCTTCCAGCTGCTGGTGGAGAAGTATGCCTGGCGAGGGGCCTTGCTCATCCTGGGGGGGCTGAGCCTCAACATAGTGCCCTGTGGGGCTCTCATCTGCCGCCAACAGCGATCGAAGGCCATGCCAAAGGTGAGAAAAGCCTCAGCCAGGGACCTGTATTCATTTTACGAAGCATTCATATTCAAAGAAAGACAGAGATATTTAAGTTATTTCATCATAAAGAAGATAACTATGAATTGGAAAGTGTTTCCTAAGAATTTGATTTGTAACCTATGACTCATCATACCTCCAAGTTACTCTACATGACAGGAAAATGTGCTGAAAAGCAACCAAGTTCAGTCTGCTGAATCAAAGGAAATTAAATACATTGCCATTTTTCCTGTGATTGTAGTAATTGCTTTTTGCGGTTGCCTCCAAGGCCATCCACACGTGATTGTGTGAATGGTCTCTGTGAAGTGTGTGTGAATTAGTGAATACTTAGTAAATAGTTTGGTTCAGTTTGGTATTTTTGGTTAGTTTATGTGTTTGGTAATAATTACATAAAGTCATGCACAAGCCCTCTACTTCAGTCATGTTTGTGTTAATTCAAAAACAAAATTGCTTATCAGCCCGACATATAATTAATTTAATTTTGGAATGCAGCATGGGAACACCTCAGACCGTTGAGGGTAAATTATAATTGGGACATGATCACACGCTAAACCGGTTCTGTGAAGTGGGTTAAAGGTCTGTTAAAGGATAAAATGGTCTCAGGGAACATGTAGCTCAGCATGTCCCTCTTTTCCTCCCCCTCCAGGTGGACTCGGAGAGCCAGTCGTCATGTGCTGCTCGGCTGCGGCGGATTTACCACTACCTGGAGCTGTCGGTGATAGTTGAGAGGCCTTTTCTCACCTTCTGCGCGGCCATCACTCTTTTTAATTCTGGCTACTTCGTGCCATACGTCCACCTGGTGGCCCACAGCCGCCACGTGGGCTTCTCAGAGTACCAAGCTGCCTTCATCATGTCTGCCACCGGTGCCACTGACATTTTAGGCCGCGTGGTGTCGGGCTGGTCCGCTGACCGGGGCTGCTTGCGGCTGATCCACATCCTGAGCCTGTGGACGAGCCTGACAGGGATTTTCATTATTCTGCTGCCCCTGAGCTCCATGCTGGAGTCCTACCCCGTCCTGCTGGTGGTCAGCCTTTTCTACGGCTTCTGTGCCGGTGCCTTGACCTCGGTGGTCTTTCCGGTGGTGCCTCTGCTTGTGGGCACGGAGCGCATGATGGGAGCTCTCGGGCTGGTGCAGCTCATTGAGAGCATCGGTGGACTGGTGGGGGCACCGCTGTCAGGTAGGAGCACAGAGTTTCACCAGAGCAGGAGTGATTTGATAAATCATCTATAAAACTGGCTTAATAGTAATAGCAATATGGCCAAGTGCAACATCCACATCACAGATGCTTCAGTTTTTTTGGTAAAATGTATGACCAAACAGCATTATAAAACAAGTGCTGTGGTGCCACAGAGATGCCAGACCGTCTCAGCCCCTTATATTTTACTGTCAGTCACTATTTGATCTTTGATTATCTCATTATCAACAGTTTCAGGATTTTCCACGCTCTTGATTCTAAATAAGGCATGCAAAATATAAAATTTGATGCCCCTTTAAGCCCTAATGATGTGTCTTCCTTTCTCCCTTTCTAAAGGATTTCTCAAGGATGTCACAGGCAGCTACACCACCTCCTTCGTGGTAGCGGGCTGTTGCCTCAATCTGGGCTGCCTGATTCTGACGACTCTGCCCCGCTACTTCCATTACAAAGAGCCCCCCCCTCCGCAACGACTTTCCCCTGACCACAAAAATGAAAATCTGCATCTGGACTCTGAACTGATGGATTGTCCTCTCTCCAATGCTAGTAAAGAAAATCACTCAGAGACGCTTCCTAACTCGGACGCAGTGGCCTGAGACTTGAATCAAAGTGCAGGCCCGTTACACACCACCAGCAATGCTGGATGACACCAGGAATGATGCCTGTCTGATTATATTTCAGCACAGTCAGCAGCACATTTCATTTATATAGAAGCACATCTATATGCACATATATATATATATATATACCTTACAGCCTGTATGTTATAACACTGAGATAAGTTTAACCTTTTGGACTCGGGGTTTTCTTCATAAATAAACCCTGCTGGTGTTTAAACCACAGTACATGGGTTCAGACATTGGTATGCTTACTTTGTATGAACAGGATACATGCAGGGCTACAGACATGAAATATATACAAAGACAATACCTCCTTGGATGTTTTTCAGATACGTATATATTTTTATTGCACATGCTCTTATGTTTGGACATCCAGTGAACCTAGATAAGGATATACGAGACAGGACAAATGTTCTCGCGGTTATCTTAAGTTTCCATATAACTGACAGGACCTCATGACCTTTTTTGTCTTGGATGACCAACATTGCTGTGAGAATATTGAGGCGGTTAAAGGGAACCAGCACATCTTTACTTCAGTTTAAACACATATGGTCAACCTTTAACCCTCCAGCTACTTTCAGTTGCTTCACGAAACTGAACTTCATGCTGAATCAGCTTTATTTAATAGTACATCATTTAGAGATTTAATGCATCACTGGTTTCTTGTCCAGTTAGAAAGGTCAGGCCTTAACTGGGGAACATGGTTTTACTGAGCCTTGAAAAAGATTATTGGTTACTACGCCACTGTGTGATTTTTACTGTTGTTAAGCTTCCAGTTGAATCAACACATTGAATTTCTTAGTGATTAGAGGCAGCAGTCTGTCAGGTGACACTGACTTTGTAAGGGGTGCAGAAATAGCTTTTAAAAGCAAACTGCAACATGGACTGCATGGTGCTGACACTGATACAACTCTGTTCTCTCTCTTAGGCCCAGGAATTTCTTTTTTAGCACATTTTAGACTTTGACCAGGCTGTTCTCAAGTGCATTTTCTCATGATAATCTGATATATTTGCCTTGGAATTTTGTACCTTTGTAAACAATAAATCGAGTATTTTTATAAAGCAGAGGCCAGCATTTAACTGCCGTTGAAAGAGCAGTGAGTTTGTCTGAAGGTCACTGTGACCTGCTGATTCATGTTATTGGCTCACTTCTTATCTCCGAGAGGGCTGTCTTTTTACAAGTGGCTTTTGACATAACAGTTCACCTCGTCCAACTGGAGACCACAGCTTAGGAGTTGTTGAGGAAAATGGAGAATGTTTCTCATTCAGTCTCAAAACTGGATTTCCTCTAGCGGTCCGTGATTTTCAAAGCCTCAGCCTTTGAGTTACAAATCCTTTTCTCAGACCTCCAGGTTACCACCTATAACTGTGACAATGTATTTTGTACTCAGTCTTGCAATAAAAATAATGTGTTTTGCATTCATGTGCCTTTTATTCGCAATAATGCTCAAATCAGTGTATTGTTGGTAATGAATTACAGATGTTCTGTATCAGTATCACTTGTTTATCACATTGTAAACTGTGTGTGGGACAGCGTGCTGTGTAGCTGATCTGATAATAGATCCTCTACACATCAGAATAAAACATGATGCTGCCCTCTACTGGCAATTTAAAATCTCTAACTTCAAACCTGTAATTTCAGTCAGTTGCTGACCTTGCCGAAAAGTGTAAAAAGTGTAATTTATCAGTGACACAAAAACACGCAGTTTTCTGTTGCATTTTATTTGATCATGAGATACAAGTCTGGAGTACCTCTTGCAGCTGAGACAAAATGGAAATGAACAACATGCAAAGACATCCCAAATTTAACAAAAACAAAAAAAAGTACACGTGCTGCACTTTGATAGAAAACAGTGGACCCAAAATTGACTCTTTGCAACACACATATCCATTGTTTTTACTTCATTTTCACTTTACACGCAAATAGGAACAGCAGAGGAGCAAAGCCTTATTAATTAAAAAAGACTTAAAAAGAAGTATGGGCAGGGCGGTGTGTTACCCTCTGCTAGACACCAAGACGCCTCATGCTGGTCCGCTAAAAACTGCTCCAATCTGTTTCCACTTGGACACAATTGTTCGAGTCTGACGGGTCAACACAAAGAATTCACTGTTGGACTGCTCAGCTCCTCTGAAGTCAACACCAGCTGAGCTATGACTAAACATGTGGCAGGTAGCCAAGGAGAGAAAGACTGTGTGTGTGTGTGTGTATGTGTGTGTGTGTGTGAGTGTGCCTGTGAAGACAACCCAGCATGCTTGGAGTGTGTGTGTGAGCGTGCATGTCTCAAAGTAGGACTCATATGTGAAATGGGCCGTTGGACACCAGTGTAAAAAAGGCAGAAGCGGCTGGTTACATCTTGGGGTCTGCGCTGCGGCGTTTGAGCTTCTCAGGGTTGTTTGAGGCCATGTGTGAAAAGTCTCTGAAGATGTCCTGGTAGGTTTCATCACCTGTAAAAGAAAAAAGACTTTAAACGCTTTTCAAACGTTTCCTTTGAAAGGCCTGAGAACTGTCAGAGAATTTCACTCTCACTTAGAAAAAAAAATCTTAAACGTAGCCAGAATATTCAGTTTAATGACATCTTTCGTGGACTGCGTGTTAATTTTATTGGATTAGTATAAGGACACATCCATTTTAGTGCGGCATGGCTGCATATAATCTAAAAACAACATTTTGGAGTATATATTTGATGGCGGTCACTGACTATTTCCTGAGCTATTTCAGACTTGCAGCCCTGAAGCGAGACACATTAACGAATAAACTGCACACAAACACATGCACATGCACTTTACCTCTCAGGGTGCAGCAGGTGGCACACTGCGCAAGCGGTTGACACCAGTCGGACATCTCAGCGGGCAGAAGGCATAGGCGCATGAGTGCATGGTGTATAGGCACGCACACACATATACACACATACATACAGACGACACACCCACACACACACACAGTGAAAAAGCACAGCAACATCAAATACTGACCAGCAGTGTAGATTTGTTCCAAGCAGACAAAAGCACCATGTTTCCATTCCTTCATGAGCGAAATAATTATCTTTTTGTAGTTTAGCCCAGAAACTGAAATCTTCAAGATCATGAAAGAATGGATGGATTGCAGTTTCCAATGACAGTATGCAACCAAAACCCACTGTAAACCTGAAGCTCAAGGGCTACAGCAAGGAGCTCTTGGATTTGTATTCAGCATATAAATTCATACAGGTACACTGCAAAAAAAAAAAAATCTCCATTTTGACAAATCATTCAGTCTCATATTCACTGTTAAAATCTTGTTTTTCTTCAAACAAGTGGAAAAATCTGCCATGGGAATGAGATAACCCCACTTGTTTCCAATGCTAATCAACTTGTTTCCAGATTTTTCTTGAGTCAAGTGTCATTTTCTTGATACTCGACTCGGCTGATCTGCCTTATTCTGCTTTGTTTCAACATATTTATACTTTTTCCCAGAAAATTCCTGAAACAAGTGAAACTGCACTGGAAATAAGTGGGACTATCTCATCCCGCTGGCAGATTTTATTTTATTTTTTTACCATGTAGCAAGAAAAACATTTTTAGGACTGAATATGAGACTAAATGACTTGTTGAGATGGAGATTGTTTTTTTTTTTTTTGTTTGCAGTATAATGTGTGACAGGGACACGGTCAGGGTGACACTGTCACCCTGACCGTGACCGATCACTGTTCACAAAACGGTGGGGAAACAAAGTCCAACTTTATACTGAATTTACCTCACATTCACAACAGCAGGGCACAATCCAGTCAACATTTAGATACATACAGACATGAACGATAAAAAGACAATACAAGCTGATTTCTAAAGGCAGCCAGCCCACTGTGCACACACACAAAGCAACTACACAATATATCAGAACAACCAGGCCTATCATACAGTACGTTACATACATACATTTTCTATATGCATATATAAACCTCAGTTGTAAAACAATATGGGTAAACCCCACTTTTAACATTCTGTATTGGTCTGGTATTTAGAGATTTTTGTGGGTTTGAAAGTGCAGGATGATGTGCGTTTGTTTTTCAAAGTGCAACACGGACTCCTTGGAGTATTATCCCCCAACATCTCTATTTCCCCACACCAAGACATTCCCGTGTGTGTTGATTACTAAATCCCTGCTTCCCTTTAATGTCTTTGAGAAGTGTAATTATTCCCCCGACGCTGTGTCTTTTCTGCTGTCGTACCCTGTATTCTACTTACAGCACTTGTCCTCTTCAGCTCAGCCTCAACAACCTGGTTTACAAGTGTTTGGATTTCACGCTTTCTCAAAGAACGCAATTCTCCTTTGTCGGCTTAAGCGACGGAAATGCAGCTTTTTTGTTCATTCAAAGTGTTCAGATGGAGGATATTTCCCTGAATAATCTGAGTCGAGCCCTGGAAAGCCAGATGATATTGGCAATCCAGATGTTTCTGATGTTTGATCAGTAGTCAAACCCCACAACTGAACATTGTTATCATCCAAATCGCATTCTTTCTTTCCCGTTAGCTCAAAACCAAACTGCGAGCCAACACAAATGTTCTTTGACTTTAACAACATTGCATATTCTTGCTGTGTGGCTCAAACAGCGCCCGTCACCTTGCCTTTCTTTCACAGACAACCTTCATCTCCTCTACTCACTTTGACCCCCTAACGCCCACCCACTGATATGGTTCTTAAGAGCCTGGAGACTCTTCCTGGTGTGGCCCATCCCACTTCCTGTCCCGCCCCCAGACCCCTGCCCCCCTGAGTGACCTGATTGGCCGAACGCTCCGTCCATCTCCCGCATCTCCTTGTTCATCTTGGCGATCCGCAGCCTGTCGGGGATGAGAGGAAGAAAGATCAGTGGGCGAAGCTGCGGTTGTTAAATGTAACATTAGGGCTGGTAGAAATCAATTTCAAAATATTCCCACCATGCATCATTTAGTTTATAAAATGTGCTTGTTATCATCAGTTTAGACAGCAGAATCGTGTGTCATATCTCAAAATCACCACATCATCACGATACAATTGCTCTGAAAGATGATAAATACTGAATTGTTACCCAGCCCCATGCTACATTACAGACACACACAAACACACACACTCACAAAGTGACAATGTCGGCATTGGCATTATCCACAGCGATAGAGATGGGGTCTTTCTGGTTCTTGTCTCTGGCGTTGTAGTCCGCCCCTCGCTTCAAGAAGAGACACACTAACCTGCAAGAGCAAAGAGATGCATCAAATGAGTGTGTGTGTAAATGTGTGTGTGGATGTGTGTAAGGGAATGCAGTCACACCCAAGCCTCCTCCATAAAACCCTGAACATCCTCCAGGCAGGTGATTGGGAATCCCTCCTGCCTGAGGGAGTGAAATCTGTCAGGACTTGAGGCTGTTCTGCTGCACCAACTGATAGATTTATGCAAAACAATGTGAAGCCCTGTTCTCTAACGGCACAGGTGGGGCTTAGAATGAAAATGCAGCAGTGTGCTCCACACAATTTATGGCATGAGGTTTCAGCCTAAATTGGTCTTCGCTGGTTGCGTCTGTCTGTCTTTTATCCCACACCAGAACTCCAGTGGATATATGTAGAGCTTCTTTTGACAAGCAGGATTCGGTTAAATATTGGGATCTGTATATTATTTCCACTTGTCAAACAGTTGTCTTAAAGAAGTTTGAGCTATGTTCATTCCAGTGTTGGTGCTGAGTTTAAGCTACACCGGGTAACTTTGAAGCACCTAAGCAGCTCCAAATGGCAGCAATAGGCAACTGCTTGAATAATTTGACATCAACACCTCTTAATCATGAGGTACACTCATGATTACCAACCCTGCCGATCTGTGATGCTTTATACCAAAAGATACCAAAGGTACAAGAGAAGCAAAAGATCTAATGTTAGTGAGTCCAGCTTTCCGTGCACAGAGCGCTCTCTGCTGTTTGTATTTGACACTTAGGTTTTGATTCATCACTTCTGTGGGTGGAGAACAGTTCACACCAGTGACCATGTCTGAGACCAGAATTTCATTCGGTCAAAGAACATGAATCATCATCTCAGCTAGATAGGAAGAAACATCCTTCTCTGCTGCAGTCCCACTTCCTGGTTTAGGTTGACTACTGCAGTTTTAAGACTGTGCTATGAGAAATGCTTGAACTTTTATCATACTGCATTCAGTGTATAACGGCTTTAGACGGGTCCAACTAATGACCCAAAAGTACGCAGAAAAAACCCAAAGTGCTCAACCAGTTACCAAAAAGTACCCCCAAAAATACCCAAAAGTGCTCAGTTAACCAAACGTACCCAAAAGAAAACCTAAATACCCCCAGTTTTTCAGTTCCCTGAAAGTACCCCAAAAATACTCAAACAGTTCTCCAAATTTACCTAAAAGTATGCCAAATACCCTAAACATGTAGGCACTTTTGGGTACACATGGGTAACTGTTTGAGCACTTTTGAGTACCTCAGGCTTTTACAGTTTTTAAATGGGACACGTTTTGATCCCAGGCCCAGGCAGGGGTTCAGGATCTAATTTAGCGGCAACTGTCGGGCGAGAGCATAAATTTCAGGCCCATGGATACATTTATCATTGTTTATTTATCAATGCAAAATGCCCACATATGACCTCATATGGTCTAAAACAAAATCAACTCTGTCTCCACTGTAACAGGATGACATGATTCAGTCCCGGTCCTCCCTCGCTGCAAAACAGTACCTCCTTTTGTTTGAACTGTTGTTTGGCTAACTGACGGGTACATCCTGCTCAAGAGGCCTGAGCGTGAATCCTGCTTGTCACATGCATCTGTGTGTGACTCTGTGTGTGTGTGTGTGTGTGTGTTTTCTGTTACCCTGTGTGGCCCAGGATGGTAGCGTGGTGCAGAGGTCCTCTCCCGTTGCTGTCTGCCTGGTTGACGTTGGCGCCGTTCTGCAGCAGGAACTCGCACGCTGCCAAGGCGTTCTGGTAAGACACGGGACACATGAGCTCCCACTGGGGTTTCTGCATTCAAAACACTCATCAACACTCTCTCTCTCTCTCTCTCTCTCTCTCTCCTTACCGCTGACACGGCCTGTATTAGCGGGGTGCTGGACTCATCAGCCACGTTGACCCAGTTGACGTCGGCTCCGTGGGCCAAGGCGTCGGCCATGACGGGGAAGTTCTGCAGGGCGGCCGAGCGGTACAGCAGCGCCCCGGGGTGCAGGCCACTAAGATCCTCCTCCTCCTCTTCCTCCTCTGTGTGGGGAGGAAAGGGTTAATTCAACTGTTTGTGAGGGGTGACGTCCTGAAGTATTCCTTGTTGTAAGACAGCTTTAAACTCAAGGCTGTTTCAAACCAGCCCCGATCTCCTGAAAGTGGATTATTGTTGACACCCCTGGAAGTCTAGATTTTATTGAGATTTTAAATATATTTTAAAGGAACAGTTCACCTGAAATACAAACAAAGATATTTTCCCACTTACCACTTGTGCAATCTATCCATCCAGATAGTTTCTGTTGTTAATTTGTTGAGGTTTCTAGTCTGCTAAGATCTCCCCTGCCTCCTGTAACTGTATTTATCCGCCCCCAACAAGTACAAACTAGAGGCGGATAGATGTAGTTTGCCAGGTGTCCTTCGGCAGGAAATAACTCTCCAAAAAACTTTTTGGATGAGCATTATGTCAGATATCAGTGTCATTGTTTTTGAAAAATGCTGCTGCTGTTGAGTTTTTCATGTATACATTTTTGACAGCTTGAGCTCCTCAAATAGATGCCCATCCAGCATCTATTTGTGGAGTATTGGGGAAAATGTCTTTTTTTTTTTTTTTATTTTATTTCAGGTGAACTGTTCCTTTGCGCTGCCAGTCAGTGCGAAGCTTTTGAACCAAACTGTTGTTTTAACTAATTGTTTTAACTCACCTTTATGAAAGCTTGTATTGTTCTTTTGCATAAGGTCACTGGGGCTCAGTCCTGAGGAGGGAGGGGGAGGGGGGGAGAGAGAGTGAGTATGTGTGTGTGTGTGTGATAGAGAGAGAGAGGAGAGAGAGTCACATGCCTTAACAATTACTGGTTTGTCCTGCTGACTATAACAATAACACACACAAATTACAGCAGAACATGCTGGGATTACCAAGTTTTGCTGGATCATCAAGTTTGAGGTTTCTGTGTGTGCTTTGTTGAAAATGGCAGCAGGAGGGAGTGATGACAGACAGGGATCAGGCAACCATGTAAGTGATTACAGGAACTTTAAGACTTTTAAACAGCGTTTTCTGTGGGTTCCTGGACGTCTGGGTTTACCTGTGACCCGGGGCAGAGTGGCTCGGTTGGG